>BJCN01155564.1:0-13799 GCA_018326445.1 Flaveria brownii
GAGTTGTCGCCGGAGAAGGAAGGCCGACGGCGAGGGAAAGATTTTGAAAAGTTTACACTTTTAGTCCCTGTGGTTTTAAAATGTTTTCATTCTTTGTTTTAAACTTTCCAAACCTATTTAAATCATGTTTTAAAAATTACAAAATAACCCCTGGACTTATATAAATCAATTTTATAATTTTTATAAATTATTATTATTAATATTATTTTAACTAATAATAAAATAAAGAAATAAATCATAAATCCACATAAAATTCATATTAAATCACAGAAAATTTCGGGTTGTCACAAATGTATCATATTTTTTGAAGGAATTTGAACTTTTTGTTTATAATAATAGTTGTTAGTGCGTAAATGAATTATGTTTAATAATATTTTAAACTAATGCGTTGGTGGTTGTTTTGAAACCAACCGATTAAGATTTGGGTTTTCATAAAAGAGTAATTTTTTCGTTGTTTTTTATAGCACATATGAGTTTTTAAATGTTTTAGAGTTTAATGATTTAAGAGTTAGTTTTCAAGTGAGTTTTTCTTGTTCAGGTAAATTTTAGTATCAATTTGTAATTGGGGTTTTTATAAAAATAATCTAATAAAGAGTTAGGTTTTTAAGTGAGGAAGGTGTTTAGCAACCTGAAAGTCAAAACATTAATTTTTAATTGATTGTTGAGTAACACTAATTGTTTTTTTATTTGTAGGAAGGTGTTCAATAACTTGAAAGTCAACATTAATTTCCATTCTACTTGCAGGAACCCTTAAGTTTAGAAAGTCAAATCTATTATCAAGCATAAGTTTAAAAAATCAAATTTGGTATCTTTCTTATGATAGTTTAGAATTGATAGTTATCTCTAAACAAGAAAATATTGTTTTTCATTAGTTTACGTTAGTTTACAGATTATTTTACATTAGTTTACATTGTTTTACAGCTTGGTTTACATTAGTTTACAGTGATGTAACTCTTTGAAATTCAATGTAATTCATTGTATTAGGTATGGTTTTATGTTTAATGTGGTGTTTTTTTGTTATTAACACGCCATGTTTGTTTGATGTAATTTACTGCAAATATTAGATTTTACCTATGAACATGATGTAATTCACTGTAATATGATTCACTGTTATTCAATGTAACTCACTGTTACTATAAATAATTATAATTATGCTGTAATTTACTGTAAGTAATTAAAAATATGATGTAATTCACTATAATTTACTGAAATTAAGATAATTTTAAGGTTTATGCACTGTATTTTTTGCATAAGAGGGATGGTAATGATAACGTATATATTAGGTTTTGTTTTTTACTACACTACATTATTTTTGCATGATGGATGTAAAATAATTTTTATTAGGTTTTGTTTTTGTTGGTTTGTATATATGTATTTTGATGTAATGCATTGTGTTGGGTCTGAAAATGATAGTCTATATTATTAACATAGTCCAAGTCAACATAAGTCAACGTCACGGTCAAAGTCAATAGAAAAGGTAAATAAAGCATTCGAGATAAAGACCCGAGACGAAACGTTGAAGATATATTGTGGCTAGGATCTTTATTGTAATAAATATATTTTGTGTCAACAAAATATATTTAATCTAATTTTAGTCATGTTTTAGTTTATTTGTAATTTTCCCTAATTAGTCTAAGTCTAAGTGCTTAATGTGTAATTAGTGGATTTTATATTCACTATATAAGGATAAGAGTAATTAGGGTTTAGGTGCTTGAAAGAGAGCCAAGGATTGGGAGGTTTTCATGTAAAAAATATTCTTGCAATCCTTATGGATCAAAGTGTGGATTTTCATTGTGTTCTTGAGTGTTCTTCCTTGTTCATCAAGATTATATGTCATTTTGATCCAAAATCTTTACAATTTCCATTGATTCAAGTGTTTGTGGACCTACATTTGGTATCAGAGCCTAATTGAGATCCATCTTGAATCAAATGTGAAGATTTGTTACTGTTTTCACACCCACGAACACACATATATGCTTTTGCTTCATTTGATCTTCAAGAATTCAATTAACACAACCCTGGTTTGATGTTTTCTACTCCATAAACGGTTCCTTGTTCACTCCCAATCCCTATCAAAATCAAAACTCCACAACCGGTTTACTCTTTCAAACACACAACTGGTTACACTTTAACTCACGATCTCCAAATCAAAACCGTTTACAATCTCAACACTCATCTCCCTCTTCTTTCTCATTCGATCACAGGGCAGTATGAGGAATCAAATGAGGTGTTGTGAGGTGAATGGATTGCGGGGGCACACCAACGAGTTGGTGTGGTAGTGGTGGCGAAGGAGCAGCTGTTCAAGAGCGCAAGGATGCATCAACGGTTTAGGGGCACAACAAGGGTTGGTTCTGTTATGAAGGCGTAGAATGGGCCGATATTTCACAGCAAGTAGTTTAATTGGCAAGAACATTGGCTGTTGGAGGAAATTCAGAAATTGTTTTGGTATAAGTTGCAGTTTTGTTTGCTGAGTGATGAATTGATGTTGTTAACAAATGGTTGTGGTTGAGGTTTACAAGGCTATAGTTGGTTGTGAGAATGAGCAGAAAGGGTTAGTTTTGGCTACGGTTAGAAGTTGTTTGATTGGCAATGGTTAGGAAGGAGGGTGCAGTTTGTTTTATTGATTGGGGTTTGTTTTTGATGATGAGATTAATGGTGTTTTGGGGCTGATCTGATTAGTGCAGGGGCTGCACTAAGACGATGTTGCAGGGGCTGTTTAGGATTTTATTTTAGGATGATTATGGGCTGTTTTGAGTATTGTTTGATGAGGTTTTGGGTGGTTTGAGGCTTTTAAGGGCTGTTTGAGCTGATATAGATGATCAAGAGGCTGCTCAAGATTTGTTTAGTTTAGATTGAGTGCTTCTAGATGTGGGCTGCTGTTATGCCAAATTCACAACCGTTTAGCGGCTGCTTGAGTGATGATGAGAATGATGAGGTCGAAAGCAAGTTTAGAAATAATAACTTGAATGCTATTATTGTGATTCTGCAGCAGCTTGTGGTTTATTGTGAATGTAACAGTGGAGGAGGGGCTGTTGTATATTCATTTGATGATAAAAAATGTTTGAGGCTGATATGGTTTAGTATGGTAGGTTATAGAGATTTTGTTGGTAAAGCAGGCTGCTGATTTGTGATGTTGTTTGTTGATTCTTTTGGTGCGTTGGATGGCTGGGGTTGTTTTTGTTGAGATTTTGGGCTGCATAGAGGCTGTGTTGAAAAGGTTTGAAAAAGGTTGCAGAAGGATTTTTTGTTACTACTGCTTGTTGTTTGTTTGATATTGGTGAGCTACGCTGCAGCAAGTGTCAATAAATGGTTTGATTAGAGGCTACAACATGATGTATGGGCTGTTTATGAAAGTTAAAATATGTGCAGGGGTGGCTTTGTAGCTATCTTGTTGTTGGTGATTATTGAGTGATGGTTGCAGGGGGCTGTTTTGGTTCGATTGAGGGCTGCACAAAGGTTTCGAGTCTACACATATATGGTTAAGAGGTTTTTGACCGCTGCAGATTGTGGCTACGGTTAGAGGTGATTTGGGGGTTGTTGTAGTTGTGATGATATGATCGATGCAAAAGGCTGAAAGGGGCTGCACATTTGGGATGTTTTGGTTTAGGATGGGTGCAAATCGTTTAGATGAATGCAGCAGGGAAGTTGTTTGAACAAGTGTGCAACCGAGTGAAATGAATGAAGAGCAACTAGGCTGTTTTATAAAGGTTAGAGGCTGCTTGGGTGTTGTTTTGTTAATGGTTATGGCTGCAAAATGGTTTTGACGAGATTCAGAAAGCTTCAATCTAGGCGGAGATTGAAGATCTTTCTTTAGTTGACTTCTCGGTTCTGAATTCGATTGAAGACATTGATAATGATAGACTAAGGGGGAGTATTGTTGCGTCTGAAAATGATAGTCTATATTATCAACATAGTCCAAGTCAACAAAAGTCAATGTCACGGTCAAAGTCAACAGAAAAGGCAAATAAAGCATTCGAGACAAAGACCCGAGACGAGACGTTGAAGATATATTGTGACTAGGATTTTTATTATAATAAATATATTTTGTGTCAACAAAATATATTTAATCTAGTTTTAGTCATGTTTTAGTTTATTTGTAAGTTTCCCTAATTAGTGTAAGTCTAGTTGCTTAATGCGTAATTAGTGGATTTTATATTCACTATATAAGGATAAGAGTAATTAGGGTTTAGGTGCTTGAAAGAGAGCCAAGGATTAGAAGGTTTTCATGTAAACAATATTCTTGCAATCCTTATGGATCAAAGTGAGGATTTTCATTGTGTTCTTGAGTGTTCTTCCTTGTTCATCAAGAGTATATGTCATTTTGATCCAAAATCTTTACAATTTCCATTGATTCAAGTGTTTGTGGACTGACACATTGTAAGTAATTACAATATGATGTAACTTATCGTATTTATTTATGTTCGTAAAAAAAATTAAATTTTGTTGGGACTGTGTTAGAATTAAAGAGAAAAATGAGACGAGTTTAATGGTATACTTATTATTAAAAAATAACAATTTGTAAAAAAGTTATAAAGATTTTAAAAACAAAAGGTGGTAAAAATTTCAAACCCAAAAAAGAGAAATGGAGATAATAGGGTAGGGACACATGTCAAAATTTTAGTGAATCTGAATTTTAGTGGGGTGTGTTAAATTATTTTTATACCCTTTTCTATTAAAAAAAACAATTAAAAATTTGATCAATAACATACAGATGGGTTAAAAAGTTATTATAATAAGGGTAGGTTCTCATTTGAACCTAACCTTATATATATACAAACAAACAAACAAACCCAGTATATCCCACTCAAGAGTAGGGTCTGGGGAGGGTAGGTGGTGGCAAGTCTTTCCTCTATCCAGATAGGTAGAGAGACCGCTTCCAAAGAGACCCAGTATATATAATACTATTATATATATATATAATACTATTATATATATATATATTAAAAGCAAACTCTCATTAACACTAAACTTTGAATATTTTATAAATATTCTAATTTTATATTATAATTAATCTTAAGATATTTTGTCTTTCTCTTATAAATTTTAAAATACTATTAACGTACCCGCGCGATGCGACGGGTGCGATACTTTTTATTATGATACCCGTCTCTGATTAATTTTATATTTAAAAAACTGAATTCCTTCTTTTAAGCATATTGTAACAAACATGAAAAAATTTGTATATAATTAGATATACAAGTGTGTAGGTGTAAATAGTTTTAAAGTATCATCTTTTTAGAAGTGTTAAAATGATATAAATAGTTAAATACCCATGTGAAATTGATTTTTTGAGTTATACATTATACTTTAAATGTTCAAATCTCTTAAATTATGACGGAAATCCTCTTTCGTGCATTATAATATAGTATAGATAATGTCTATGAGATTCCGAATATATGTATGTGGCGTGCTAAATTTTATCTATGTTTCATAGATTTTCAAAACCTATCGAGTCAGATAATATATTTTTAATTTTTTGATTTATGTTTTAAGAATTTTAAATATACAGCCGCGTCATGCTCATTATTAAGTTTTGTTCAAAACCGAACAACATCAATATGTTCACCAAATTCACTAGATAGATATTCAACAAATAGCTAGAAAACATTTTTTCACCAACGATATTATATTTCTTGCGTCAAAACATAGATTAAAAAACTTGTAACTGTTTTGCGTATACATAAACACGAGGTAATCCCCTAGTTATTATAAACAAACAAGATATACGTGTAACATAATATTATTATTTCCTACTTGATATTATTTTATAAGCCACCAAAAATGAATTTGTCGGCTTCCATATGGATTTGTTCATCAGTTAAAGTTTCTTGATTAAAAAAATATACATGACTATTCAATCCTAATCTCAACGTCTATAAAATATTTTTTTTTAAAAAATAATACATAAAAAATTATTTAACAAGAAATTCTTAGAGAAGATTATCCCACAAACATAAAGTTGTACTTAACCGGTAATCTTGTAAGAAAGCCAAAAAAATTGGCAAAAATGAGAGAAAATTAATATCCATAATCTAATATATATATACAGTATTTGGATAAATTATTTGTGTACTTTTACAATTACTCTCATTTTTGTAATGAAAATCACTATATGATTGTTTTGATACAAAATAGATGATATGATTAAACTTACCAACTTTCGATGAACACCTTATCTTGAACCAACTGCATAAAGGGACCTAAGGATACGCCATCTTCATTTGGGATGAAGTATCTGGCAACAGGGGTGAGTCCATACACTCGAACAGGCCTTGATTCATGGACCCCTTCGGCGCAAGTGACAATTGAATTGCTCGCGAGCAAACGAAGCATCCGGTCAAGCATGTCAGGGGCATCTTGGTTGGAGATTGATAAACGAGAAGCAATATCATGACTTGAGAGTCGGGCATCGGGTCCCACCTCGGCTATAGTCTCTAGGACCTTAAGCTTGATTGCATTCACTAGCACCATGCTCAATGATGTGGAGTTGGCCAATTCCATTGCATAAGAAAAGTGATCCTCACTAGAATCCATTCTCACACCACTCTTGTTATGTCCCTCACATATTGCAATCCTTTATATAGACACTATTGGGTGTGCACGTTTATTGGCCAAACAAACTTTTTATACCCGAGTAAACCCATTGGTAAAATGCCACTCACGCCCGCGAACACAGACAACGTTGGTGACCTGGCTCGCCCACCATTGTAAAGGAAAACCACCACCTAAAGGCCTGCACTGTGGTAAAATCTTTGACACACTTAGAGCATATTGCAGCTAGTGAGACTCCAACCCATGACCTCCAATTTAAAAAATCATAGATGCCTCATTCTAAATCAGTTGATATAGGACTCATTGGTTGGTCAAACAAATTAATAAGCATACTCACACATATATACACATTGGAGTGAGAGAAATTTAATTTGAACACTATTGTTTAAACAAACAAAACAAATATGAATCATTTAACTTTTAATCTTAAACAAATTTTAAGATAAAAAATGATATAGATGATTAGATGTAATGATTATTGATTCTCTCTGCTCTCTCTTGTGAAGAAATATATTCTACTTAGTTCTATTATTTGTATATGTATGTAGCACAAACATGTTTAATATAAAAATATAAACATATTAGTTTGATTGTACATGCATGTAGGTAAATGGTATAAAAAATGAATATGAATATAAGAAATAAACTCATAATAATATAAAAAGTGAATATGAATTCTCTAATACCATATTATATCTCGTGTGAAAAATAAAATATATAAATTTTAACAGGTAGAAAAAGGGAACGTTGTAAAGTTTAAGACAAATCAATCAATGCTTATTCAAGCCCCGACCCCGATATTATATTCTTTGATTTCCAATCAAAAAATTCACATTTTCACCAAAGAAAACACACAGAAAATCCGATCTTCATCTTCAATTATCATGGCTATCGAGATATCCATGAAGAAAGACACCAATAATCTTCTACGATTTCTTGCGGCAACGAGGGTGCGGCTGGGCGGCGGCGATGGTGAAGCGGGACGCCAGCTGTGTGGTCGATGGGTGGGAGGTTGATGGTGGGGGAGATGACTTTTAATCATTCATTGATGAATGTAATAATTAAGAGACTATGTTTTACTGAAACAAATACCGTCATTTTTTACCTATTTAAAGGTAGTTTCTTAATGAAAACATTAAAAAACTACCGCACATTACTTTAATCTTAGTATGTAGAGGTTTAGATGGTATTCAAGAGTTAAAAAATTATTGTGTAAAAACCTATTAAAAAAACTTTATAAACATACTATATAATCTATCTATATGTCTATACTCTATACTATATAATAAATGAAAGATTAGATGGGGCACGTGACGACTTCAGGTTAACTTTAAATTTGTGTTTCTCCTCTTTCTCCTATTAAATGATAATGATTTTAAATAACTAAACTAAACAATCAAATATCTAAAATATTATTCTTCTTATTCTAATAATTTATTAAAACATATTGTCCTATATGATTTCTATTATATCTTATCGTAAAATATAATTTTATAGTTTTTTTATTTATAATTCTTAGATATTTATTATTTTAATTTTATTAATGGTTAATGACATGCGACATACAAAAAATTTATAAAAGCTATTGGTATAATAAAATGTTAAATTTATTTCACCCACTTAGTACATGAGTTTTTAACCTAGTAAACAAATAAAAAAGAAATAATAAGAGCCCAACACTTGGCTAATACACAATCTTTATGATCTAGTATTCTAGTGTATATCATTTTGAAACAGATAAAAGAGTACGCACACACATACAAAAAACCTAGTATATGTCACGTTCTTTCTTACTCTTGATGATCGGTTAGAACAACGAGACAACTAAAAGGTAGATAAAGCTTAATTCCAAACTGAAAGAAATCTTCAAAAGTATTCATATCTTATCTCCTATCACCATCTTTATAATTTTTTTTTAAAAATTATTATTTTTCTTTTTTATTTTTAATTAAATAATATTTTTTTATATTTTTATCATTACTTTTTCTTTCTCATTTACTATCAATCACTTTTAAAAAATATTAAATAATTTATAAATATGAACAATGTTTATCTCAAATATATAGATGAATAGTAACATTTTTTCTTTAGTCAACTCACAAATATCATTTATAATACAAGATACACACTTCCAAATAAATAGAAAATGAGACATGAATGCTCTTAGATCCTAACTTTTATCTCTTCTATGGTCTTTAATGAGACAAATTTGTAAAATAATCATCAAGTTTCAGGATTGTTCTGATTAGGTCACTAATACAACTTTTTATTTCAAACAGGTCACTAAATTTACATTGATATTCTAATCAGACCAATATTACACATTTAACCTGAATGGCAGGCTTTTTTATCCCTTTAGGTCATTCATAAATTGTAATATTTATAAAAAAATTAATAGTATTTATAAAAAAAAGAATTATATACACAAAATTAACAAATTATATAAGAAAATTGCAAAAAGTATGAGTGACACTCTTAGAACTTTAGTGACATGGATGGAACAAATAAAAATATTACTGACATGATTGAAACGAATAAAAATTACGAGCGACATAATTGAAACACTACTAAAACTTGCTTACTATTTTGTGAAGTTAGTTTCTCGTCCCGAATAACGGATAGCTTTTCTGTATCGAAAGATGAAAAAAAATGAGAAAATTACTAGACACATTAAAAAAGTGTGGCTAAGTTCATATTTCATGCTAAGTTCATATTTCATGCTAAGTTCATGTAAGAATAATTGACCAAGCTACAATTCCTCAATGAAATCAATCAAGTTATGGCAATAAAAAAACAACTTAACGCAAAATGAAGCTACAACTCCTAATCCTACTTCACTTACTAGAATTGAAGAAGAATGCGTATGCGTAAGCACATGTAAACAAAATTGTGGGTCATTAACCAAAATAAAAAAACAATTAACGAAGTTACAACTCCTAATCCTTTCATAATTATAGAAATGAAGAAGAAAACGAACAACCAAACACATGCAAACATAATCGCAGCTCAAAATCAACCAAAGAAACAAAAGTAGTTTATCAATAAAGCTAAAGGCATCGAATATAAAACTAATTACCCTAACAATCACAAGATTTAGGATAAAGAAACAACAAAAAAGGCATAAAAAGAAATTAAAAATCACCTAACCTTGTAAGCATCGCCCCGGAATATCGAAGCGAACAACTTAATAACGGGTTAAGTTGGGGTTATATATATAATAAAAAAAAGAAAAAGATTGTGGGTCAAATTAACTTATGGGCTAAGGGTTTCATGGGTTTAAGGGTCTATAACCAACCATTAAACACTCATAATCAGCTACATTTTTCACTCCTTACAACCCAAGTCACCAACATTCTAGGGAGAGAGTGTAAAGATTTGAAGTTTCATTGAATCAAGGATTGAAGATCTAAGTATTGGTGCATCAAACATCAAGAAAAAAGCAAGAAATACAGGTAAGAATCACCATCCAAACACCTCTTTAGAACATATCCGAATTCTAAGGTTTTGGGTTTTGAAAAGTTGCAAAGAATCACATAAAGATCACATTTTTACGTATGAAATCATGTAAAAAGATTAGATTTAGTTTCATGGATGAAAAACTAAGGGTTTGGACGTAAAAAGTTGAGATTTTTGGTTAAAAACGAGCTGGTTCGTCATTTTTATACGTTGAGCGAAACTGACAGTTCTTCCTGCGAAACTAAGACAATCTCCTTACAGTGAAACTATAATTTCGCTGTTAATTTCGCAAGCGCATAGGTAGACTTGTAGATTTAGCAAATCTAGTAAATTTCAATGAAAGCTGGGCGAAACTGGCAGCAAAACTGGCAGCGAAACTGCCATGCGAAACTGGCAGCGAAACTACTTACGAAGCTACTACCGAAACTATGTAGAAAATGGCCTGTTTGTGAGTTAACTTTATGCAGACCGTGTGCCACGATCCCAGCCAGGGGCGTTGCCCCTTGGACCCCACTAGGGGCTACTGCCCCTAAAACCCCGTTATTAGGGGCTGCCACCCCCAAACTCCCGCTGTCACGCAGATGGTCGGTTATACTGTTTTGTATTCTTTTGTTGAAAATATGGACTGAGTTGATTCTTAGCATGTATAAGTATATGTATAAACTAAAGATGAAAGTGAAACCTAAAGAAATGTTATTGAGCTCATAATAATGTACTATTGCTAAAGTAAAGTCTTGCAAGCAAATGATAAAGGAGAGTTGCATTTGTTGTGCTCTCATGGATAAGTAAAGTCTTGTATTCATCACAAGCATGACTAAAGTAAAGTCTTGTGTTCATTACAAGCGGGGGTCTGGCCCTTAGGTAGATCCTGAGACATAATAACTGGGAATTGACGGATAAAGAAGAGTAATAAATAATAAACAAGCAAAAAGTTATAATGATAAAGTATTGATAAAGTGTCAGTCTGTCTATAGTAAATGTTTGTTCTTGTGATGACAACTTTGGAATGATAAAGTTAACATATCTTACTAAAAGATTATCTGATAAAATAAATCTAGAACTAACTCAGCGAACCTGACTTTTGTATGTATATTAGTTTGACATATGAGCTGTTGGGTTTAGAAAGATGGGGGCATGGATACAAAGCTTCTTGGCAACTGAAGACTGACATCCTAAACCTTAGAAGATTTTTAAACACCCTTTTAGTACTTGTTTGATGTATTTAAAACAATAATGTTTTCTTTGAATTATGTCATGACAAGTTTGAATTAAAGTAATTTTTACTGTAATGTTTACTTGAATAAATGTTTTAAATCTTTGATATGATGTGAATGATCAACTGAGTTTTCTTAAAATCAGAACCTTACACCACAACCCCAATTTTTCAAGCAAAGACACTAGATGACAAGAGCAAAGAGAAAACCAAACGAAATAAAGGAAAGAATGGTGAGACCAAAAAGATTAAAGAAAAGATAAAAATGATACACGTAGAACACACATGTATAATGAAAAAAAAACCCAAATAGAAAGTTAGTGGCTAAAATAAAGAATCAACACATTTTAATCTAACAATGGCAAATCAAAAAGCCAAAAAAAAAGGTTATTGGCCAAAACAAAAAACAACAAATATTCATGTAGGCGTATTCTTCAGTTAGGTTTGTTCAGTTATTAAAAATTTTTAATTTTAGAATCATAACAAACATCCTAAAATTTTTCTCGGTTTTTATGAAATTCAAAATTTAAAATTTTAAACTTTAAACTTTTAGCTTAGTGTATAAATTAAATTAAGTTTATCTTTATAAAATTATGTAAATCCAACTTTTATATTTTCAAAATCCCATTTAAATAAAACTAAAATGGCTAATGTACGTTATAGTTAGATCATATAAAGATAAACGTTACGACTTATTGGAGAACAAGAATTATGAAAACCAATCAGAACTCTGCTTCCAAAAATGCTAGGAGAGCCTCTCAATTCACTTAACTAAGTAAATTAGATCTTTTTACTACAATATTTTTGTTTTGTTTATTGTTATAACAATTATCGTTATACTATAGATTTTTAATGTATAAGTTATTCGATTTAAACTTTTTTATACGTCATATTATAGGGGCCTATTTTTTTATTGCCATAGGTTTAGGTGTGTGTGTAACACCCGATTATTTATCTACTTTGGAGACGACGAAAGAAGAAAAGAAATAAAGTTCAAAGTCGTGGGATCAAACCTGCCAACACATAAAAGTTGGGCAAATGGGGGCATGTTAAGGGAGAGGGCAGCCCATCTCCCCCTCCCCCCACACACTTTTCAGCCACAAAAGAAATAGAGAAGATAGAAAGGGAGAAAAGAGGAAGAAAGGGTCGATTCGGGTCGGTTCGGGCTCGAAATTCGTCGTGTAGCAAGTCCAAACAAAGCTCTTCTTCTTCTTCTTGTTTGTGTGAGTTCTAGGACCCCTCTTTTACACGTTTTGAATGATTTTGGGGCTGGAACACATAGAAACTCGTTTTTGAAATGTGTGTGTTTGACCCATTTAGGTGTGATTGTGTATAGTGTGTTTAGAGCGTGATGTCGGGCTTGTGTATGCTTGAATGGTGACATAGTATGATTCCCTAAGGTTTAGGAGGGTTAATTTGGGCTTAGAATGAGTTGGATTTGGAGGTCGAAAGTCGCGGCTGTAGTTCGGGATGAACTGCAGTCTGCGCCCAGTTAGGGCTAGGCGACTGGAGGGCCAATCGGCCGACTGAGGGATGACTGAAGTCCAATCGCACGACTGAGGTTCAATCGCACGACTGGGGGTCCAGTCGCATGACAGGTCATACGACTGAGAGCTCAGTCGCATAGGTGCTCAGTCACGTAGGTGCTCATTTGCACGACTGAGAGCTCAGTCGCATAGGTCCATTCGCTTAGTGTCCAATCGCATGATTGAGGGTCCCTTCGCATGATTGGAGGTTCATTCGGATGGGAGTTCATCCATATTTGTCTAGTCGCATGATGTTCAGTCGCATGGAGGCCATGCGACTGAAGGGTGCCCATTCGCCCAAACAGGGCTGTTGCACCCGGGGATGAACATAGTTAGAGCACCGACCTTCGAGGGAAGTGCAGAGGTAAGTAATGAGGTGGTAGTTCTCGTAAGTACATGTAAGATGGGCGTCGAGGCTTTAGAAGATATGTTGGGCATGATGATGATAGCGTTGCATGTTATGCATGATGTATGTATGTTAAGTATGATGTAGCCCATGTATGATGGTAATGACTGATGACTGGTAAATGTCGATGTTCCTTGTTTCGATGCATGTTTATCTTTCCCGTAACTTTACGTGTTATGATTAACGAATGAAATGAAAAGTATTATGTAACGTAAAGTGAAAGATAATGAAAAGAGGAATGAAATGAAAGAATGTATGCATTAACGAATGAATGAATGAATGTAAGAAAGGCTTGCAAGCAAATGTTTGGAGGTTCACACCCAATGAAGGGTGTTAGCTCAACCATGTGCGGGTTAGCTACCCCAGAAGGATGCACACTAGGGGTCCAATCCTTGTGATACCTGTGCTGAGGGAGCACTTGAGGATGATTCATCAGAGGACTCCAGAGCCATGAGAGCTAGATTTCCAAAAGGATTGTCACCACCATGTTGACCAGCATCTGAGAGCAGTTGTTCATTACCAGACAGGTCATCTGGTAAACTGCTCCAGTCAACAACTCCTGGGGTGAAGAAGCTTTGTTGTTGAGGTTGTGGAGATGGATGAGATTGAGATGGTTGAGGCTCAGGAAGAGCATATGGTTGAGAAG
>BJCN01155566.1:0-10341 GCA_018326445.1 Flaveria brownii
GTAGAGGATTCGCATAAACGGGATACCTAAGGAATCCTTCGACTACTAAAAGTCACCGTTTATGACTATTTTGTAATCAATTAACGATGTAGTATTTTGCAAAGCTTTTGTGATGAAATGAGATGTCTATTTTGATGATTCCGCTGCAATGTTTTATGAAGTGTTAATGTAAATATATGTTTTATGCTTAATGATTGACCAGCTGTATGCGTGCCCGGAGACGGGGCCTTACAATACTATCTACTACCTTAGCACTAGTGATGTCTTGGGTTATTCAAAGCCGGATATCTGAATTTTGGATATCCAAAATTTTCAGATGATAGAGATCACTGTCCTTTTTAAATTTCATTGAATATCAGAAATTTCAGATACGGACACGGATAAGGATATTAATAGTGATTTGGATATTTAAACTTCATTTTCTATTTTCTTTTATTTTTTATATTTTTATATTTTTGCAATAATTAGACATATGATATTATAAAACAATGTAAAAACAACACACTTAACAAAAGTCTCAATATACATAAAAGTCCCACCCTAAATATGTATATTTAATATTTAGAAAAATTACAAAAACTATCTTGTAGTTTTCGAATAATCGGATATCCAATTATCAAAAAAATTTCAAAATGACTATCCAAATCTAAATTTTCGGATATCCAAAGTTCGGCTATACAAATTTTCGGAATTTGGATACCCGAATTTTTGGATATTTTGGATTTTCACATTGAAATTTCGGATGAAGATATTTGTGAACACCCCTAAGTGATGTCAATGTTAATAAAGCTTCTCTACAAAGCAAAATCTCTAGCAATAACTTGTTACTATCGATGACAATACTCCTCACTACCGAAGTACACTATTGATGCAATGCCACACTCTTAGTTTCATAGCCAAAGTTTTAGGAACACCATATTTGAGCTAGGTTGTGACTCTTTAAAGATTCTTTAGACATTTCTTTTGTCCTATGTAATAGTGATTGTCCGATTGAACTGGATGAACATGTTTTCACAATACTTGGTATTGATGGTTTATATTAATTCTAAGGACATGAATTCAATGGTTAGGATCTAATCTATTCTAATGACATGGATTCAATGGTTAGGAACACCATATGTAAACTTATCTTGAACTGGATGAACATGTTTTCATAATACTTAGAATCTATTATAGTATGTAAATTTATCTTGTGCAACTAGAATCATTAATACTTAAAGGATAAGATATGGTTGTGTTTGTTCTTGTTTAATATTCGTTGTCGATACTTTATTCAAGTTAAAACAAGTGATTGTAAGATGCCTTGTGAGGTCTATTGCAAGCTTTCATAGCAATTCATAAGAAATTGTTCTTGTTTGAATCCATTTCAGACCCCTTATAGTCCTACAAGTATGGCTAAATAAACAATAAAGAGCAATTATGGGCAAGAGTCATCTTATCCATACATGTCAAATGTACGAGATACAAAACCATTCCTATCAAGAAATCAATCTCGAGGACTTGGAAAAATATGGTCTCGATAGAAAAAGATTTCTTGAATGTAGCGATTCATATTCATAAGAAAAATAAAAGGGGTTTAGGTTGCAGAAAAGATATCATATTTTGGAGTGATAGTTGATTGAATAAAGAATGCTATGGGTTAATTTGCTAAATATCCTCAAATTAGCAAAGACAAACAAGCTACAATGATAAAGTGCTACCTAAAGATTAAGAGTTTAATTAAGTAAAGATTAAGTGGGGATAGAACTCCTAGCTCTGAGGTTGAAGTAGTGATTTTAGCAGCTTCAGAACATCCTTCCTAAAGGCTAAAACAAGGATCAATGATGATAAAAATTATTAGAGATAGGGTTGTGGTCAAGAGGATGAAGTTTTCTAAGTCAAACTATTACGTAAAGATTTAAACCAAGGTACGAATCCTTTAGTTAATCAAGATATGTTCTAATGGAATAATTGGGTACACTTAAAATAAAATTATTTTATTTGGAGAACCCTATTGAACAAAGTCCCCACTAAAGTTGCTCTCTAGAGAGGATGGTGGTAAAGTAAGAAGAATCAGTAGTATACATGAATGGATTATTGAAACAAATTCAATAACAGATTTGATATAATATCGATAAAGAAAATACGATTAGCAGTCGAAACTAATCTTGTAAAACAAGGAATAGAAACAGTAAAGAAGATGAGGAGAACCGGGCCTGTGTTTGAAATAATTCCCTTAAACAGATTCGTCGTCTATTCTCAGGGTACATTGGTTCAAAGCATCATACTACCGGACTTCGCAGTTTGCTGAAAGATAGCCGGAACTTGTAGAAATAAAGCTAACAAGTTTATGTTGGTGTGTTTTTTTCATAGCTTTTGACCTCTCTGATGTGTTTCTATATAAGGACGAAAAGAATAGAATTGTAACCAAATACAATAAATTACAAAGAACGGTTATGTTATTATTTTCATTATTGGACAGTAATAATTATCATTAGAAAAACGGTTTTAAAATAATAATGACAAGGCATGCCAACCGTCCATGAATTCTTTGTTTTTCAAAAATGGTTTCAGTAGTAAAAAGGACCTCTCGTAAACCAGGTTTTTAAGAGCTGCATTGTGTGCGCATGTCACGCTGGCGACGCATGAGTTCGATAAATTTTCAACCTAGAAACTCGTTTTCTACAACCCTCTACGCGCAGGTAGGTGCTAGAGTAAAACACAACATAAAATTTTAATATGCCTTGAAGGCTTATACATATAAACTAAATAAACATTTGTTCTCACACCAATGTGGGACTAGATACCATTCTTTTAAAGTTCTCATCAAAATCATACAACACTTTGAGATTTCGACATCTCATTCAATCTTCATACCAACAATCCCCACATGAATGGAGGTCGATCTCATAAACATCAATATTCCAATTAAATTTCAACGGTTAAATCTTGCATACGATACGTAGATCTTACCCTTTGAACCTTCTCTCATGAGACATACTTAGTCTATTGGCTTTGAGTGGACGATGATGTCTTTGAACTCGTTTGCCGTTTAGGTAGGCAATAATACTATTCACAAAAGACTCTCCTTGACAGTGCTAAGTCCTTATAGTTATGTTCGTTATGGTAATGAATATATGCATGGTTCTGCGAGAGCCATTAAGTATTATGCCAAGCAATACCCTTGGAAGAAACCCCACTTCTCTTTTATATAGGTGATTCACTACGTATGTTTACATTAGTCGAATCATTAAAATCCATAGACGTAGCCTCACACTTGTCACTTTTATAATGGTCTTAAAAGTTTACTAAGCTTTGTAATAAACTCTTTCTTTTAAATGTAGGGTTTCCCCCCCCCCCCACAGTGACCGCACTAATTCATACAATTAGGTTTTTCTATTGAACTTAATTCTTGGGATCTCTAGTCTGTTAAGTTAGGTTTCCTTCATATGAACTTTAATTTTCAAGGGTTTCAGTACCATTCCCATTAAGGACTTCTAAACTAACTCCCTACCTAGGTCTTTTGTTAGCGGATCCGTGATATTATCATTTGACTTCACGTAATCAACAGTGATAATTCCTGTAAAGATTAGTTGTAGTACTGTATTATGTCTATGTCTAATATGTTTGTTCTTACCATTATACACTGTGCTATGAGCTTTGCCAATTGCCGATTAGCTATCACAATGTATACAAATAGCCGATGCCGACTTAGGCCATCTTGGTATATCCTTAACAAATTGACGTAGCCATTCTGCCTCTTCACCTACTTTATCTAAAGCGATAAATTCTAATTCCATCATGGATCTAGCAATAACTGTTTGTTTTGACCATTTCCACGATATAGTTGCACCTCCAAGTGTGAATACATACCCACTTGTTGCTCTGGAATCATCCGTGCCAGATATCTAATTTGCATCGCAGTATCCTCCGATCACTAATGGATATCTATTATAATGCAGCCTGTATTCTTTAGTGTATCTTAAGTACCGAAGCAACTGAGTCATACATTTACAATGAATTGAACTTGGGTTGATCGTGTATCTACTTAGCTTGCTTACAACATATGCTAAGTCTCGTCTAGTACAACTCATAAGATACATTAAGCTGCAGTTATTCTTGAGTATTCCAAATGGTTAACAAGTTCACCTCTCTTCTTAGCTAGATGTTGATTGTGTTAATAGGAGTTCTAGCTACATTAGAGTTACTTGCATTAAACTTCTCAAGAATTTTGTCCACATAGTAGGATTGACTTAAAACAAGTCCATTTTGGGTTCATGTGATTTTAACTTCCAAAATCACATCTGCAAAACACATGTATTTCATGTCAAATCTTGCTTTTAGAATGTTCTTTGTAGACATTATGATTTTGTCATCACTTTCTACAATTAGCATATCATCTACATATAGACACAGGATGACATATTCAACTGATTTGTCCTTCACATATACATATTTGTCACATTCGTTGATTTTGAACCCAGCTTCAAGCATGACATGATCAAACTTTTGGTGCTAATGTTTTAGAGCTTGTTTCAACCCATACAAGGATTTTACAAGTTTTCACACTTTCTTTTCTTGGTCGGTGACTATGAAGCCTTCAGGTTATTCCATGTAAATCTCTTCCTCTAGATTTCCATTCATGAGAGCTATTTTCACATCCATTTGGTAAACTTCCAAATTTTAATGGCGGCAATAGCCAGTACCAACCTGATGGAAGTTATTCACGTAACTGGCGAATATGCATCAAATTAATCTAAACCTTCTTGTTGTTTATGTCCTTTGATCACCAACCTTGCCTTGTACTTATCAATGGTGCCATCAGGTTTCATCTTTTTCTTAAAGCTCCATTGATATCATAGTGGTTTACATCTTTAAGGAAGATCCACTAGTTCCCAAGTATGATTTTGTAAGATAGAGTCTATCTCACATTTGATGGCATCTCTCCGTTAAGGTCCTTTTGAGGAACTTACTGCTTGTTGGTAAGTTTAAGGTTCTTCTTCAACCATGTAGGTAAGAAAGTCAGGACCAAAAGACTTTTATATCTTTTACCTTTTACTTATTCGTATTTCAACCTCTTCAGTCTCGGATTGTCCTTGAGGTTCATCATCTGCAACCTCATCATCCGAACCAATTTCCTCGACTAGTCTTGATGAACCCTGTTCTTCCTTCCCTAAGCATGGGAATATATGTTCAAACCATGATGCATCATTTGCTTCTAATATAGTACCATTGCATATTCCAGGGTTCTTAGAATCATGCACAAGAAATTAAAGTGCACCACCAGGACAATTGTATCATATGAATACACAATCTACAGTTTTTGGTCCTATTATTAGGCTCTTCGATGGTGTCACTACCACTTTAGCTAAACACCCCGACACTCATAAGTATTTGTATTATGGTTTGATTCCCGTCCATAACTCATATGCCATTACATCTTTTTTCTTAGTAGGTATCATGTTTAGCACATAGTTTGCTGATCTACATGGCATTTATCATTTCTTTTAAAGTGCGGTTTTTGCGCTCTGCCATGTCATTTAATTGGGCAAAGTACGGAGCTGTGAGCTCAGCTCATGTATGATACCGTTTTTTTCACAAACGTCAAAAAAAGGTGAAACATATTCCACACCCCCGGTCACTTCTTATGATTTTGATTTTCCAATTGAGCTGATTTTCAGCTTCAGCTTTGAACAAGATAAACTTGTCGATAGCCTCGTCCTTATTCTTGAGTAAGTACACACAATAGTATTTTATACTATCATCAATGAAATTTATGAAGTACATGTTCCCATTACAAGTGGGAATCACTTTTAAATCACATACATCAGTGTGAATCATATCAAGAGGTAGGGATTCACTCAAAAAATTTTAATCATGGTCTAGTTTGTTTTGCTTCCACACAAGTTTCGCATTTATGGTTTGAATCAATATCAAATGTTGGTATGCAATTTAATTCAATCAAACGACGAATGGAATAAAAGTTAACATGACCTAGTCTACCATGCCATATATTTGAAGACTTAAGCAAATAAGTAGAACTATTACTAGTTTGAACATACCATTGAGGGCATAGCCCTTACCAACATACATACTATTTTTGGTCAATACAACCTTATCAGACTCAAACACTATTTTGAACTCAAACTTGTTCAACTGCCACCCAGACATAAGATTCTTGTGAATCTCTAGTACATACAACACATTAGTCAAAATATGCTTTTATATATGTCATTTTTAGGATCATGTTCCCCTCGCCCTTGACATCAGTAGTGGTAGAGTTTCTCGTAAATAGTTTCTCTTCACAGACTTCCTTGAAAGTGTTGAAGAGGTTCTTATCAACCCAAACATGGCTGGTAGCCCTGGTATCAACCCACTATTCCTTGGTATTCGACCCAACCAAATTAACTTAAATGATCATCATTGTGATATTAGAAATCAAAGCAACAAAGTTGTCAACATCATTAACCATGTTGGATTGTTGGGTAGTCTCTCTCTTGGGCTGCTTGCATTCATTTACCCAATGACATGGCTTGTTGCAATTGTAACAGGTATCTTGAAATTTCTTTTTCATAATTTCACCTTTAGGTCCAAGGTGAAGTCCTTTCCTATTGGGTTTCTTCCCAGCCCATCCTTTAATTTTGTTGCTATTAAAGGATTGACAATGCTTAACAATATTAGCCTTCATAAATTAGGGAATAGAGGTTTTCTTTTAAGCAACTTTGTTGTCTTCTTCAATACGAAGACGAACCACAAGATCTTTAATAGTCATTTTCTTTCGCTTATGTTTGAGATGGTTTTTAAAATCAATCCAGCTTGGTGGTAGTTTTTTTATTATAGCTGCAACTTGGAATGTCTTGATAAGCATCAATTATCCTACATGAATATCATAAAGAATAACCTGCAACTCTTGGACTTGACTCATAATAGTTTTGGAGTCAGTCATTTTAAAATCCAAGTATTTGGCCATCACAAATCTCTTAATGGCTGCATCTTTTGTTTTGTATTTGCATTCCAAAGACTTAGCTTTGCAATACACGTTATACTGTAAATTCACCATGCCGTTAAGGACATAATTACGACACAAGAAATTAGAATGATTCTAAGCGTGAACCGCGCTCACAGATTGAGCATCCATCTCACCTTCAATGATTTAGGGAGTGGTTTTAGTTAAGAATCTCACAAGGTTGAACGTTGTCAAATAAAAGAACGTTGTCAAATAGAAAACATCTTTTATTGCCAATGTTTGAAGTTCACACCGGTGAACTTTTCAGGTTTCTCTACATGGCTTGCAACCGTGTTATGCAACAGTTGTTGGAAAAATAAGTAATTAGTGTACATAAATAGATTATGGAAACAAATTCAATAACATATTTCATATAATATCGATAAAGAGAATATGATTAGCAGTCGAATGTAATCTTGTAAAACAAGGAATAGAAACACAAAAGAAGATAAGGAGAACTGGGTTTGTATTTGATACAATTCTCTTAAACAGGTTCGTCATCCGTTCCCAGGGTAAACAATTCAAAACAGCGTACTACCGGATTTCGCACTTGCCTGAAAGATAGCCGAAACTTGAAGAAATAAAGTCGTTGAGTTTGTGTTGGTGTGTTTTTTTCATAGCTTTTGACATCTATGATGTGTTTCTATATAAACACGAAAAGAATATAATTGTAACCGAATACAATTCATTACAAAGAATGGTTATATCATTATTGTCATTATTAGATAGAATGATCATCATTAGCAAAACATTTTTAAAATAATAATGATAAGGTATGCCAACGGTCCATGAATTCTATGTTTTTCAAAAACGGGTTGTAAAAATGACCTCTCGTGAATCCGGGTTTTCGGAGCTGCACTCGTGTCTGCATGTCGCGCGAGCGACACGTTGATTCAATAAATTCCAACCCAGAAACCTATTTCCTGCACCCCCTCTGCGTGTGAGTAGGTGCTAAAGTAAAACACAACATAAGAATTTATTATGTCTTGGAGGCTTATACATAAAAACTAAATAAACATTTGTTTCCACACCAATATGAGACTAAATATCATTCTTTTAAAATTCTGATCAAGATCACGCAAAACTTTAAGATTTTGACATCTTATTCAATCTTCACACCTACAGTTAACAATCTCGAATGCTATGTGTGTTTTATAGGGAAAAGGACATGAGGAAACAAAATAAGTATACATAGTTTCAATATATGCATTAACAAGACTTTTATGTAGATCAACACATAACGAATAAGGAATCTAAATTAACTATTTTACTCACTAAATACAAAGATACTTTGAGTATATATAAACATAAGATTTTGTTTTAAAGTATACACTTGATTAATCTTTTATGTAGAAATGATGCAATCAGTAGATAAACAAGTGGGCTTACAAGCAGCTTACCCCTTAACTATACAAATGAGATGTAATTTATACTTTAAAAGGATAAACACTAAGAATAAACAACTTTACATCTATTTTTGGTTTACAAAAGATATGTACAACTCAGACAGACAATTGACATAATAGAAGTTTGCAGATCATCAGTGCATTCATTTAAGTGCTGATATGCAGTCAATCAGCACTTCATCACTTTCAGTATTAATCAGCATTGGTTCAGCACTTAGAATGTGTCGATCGATAGTGGATCAACCCTTACATGATTCGACAATTGAGAGCTAGTGTTGAATACTTAAGGTTTTGATAGTTTCATACTTTTCACAGATCAATAGACTATCAATACAACAAAAAGAAAAAAAAGATTCTATTTAATGAAGAAGTTGATAAATAAAAGAGTCTTAACATGATTACCTTTGGAAACACATAGAATGTTACATTGTATATTCGTGTCAACACATAGTGATATTCACGACAACACATTCCTAATGTTGAAAGGATGAAATAATTGTTTTCAGTTGAAAAAGTATTCCCAAGCTATGTTATTCGTTTGAGTCAAAAATAGATCAAAACTTCAAAATATAAACAGGGTGTAATGGTGTAATTGTGATGTAGGGCATTCATAACCCACTCTGCATTTTCATCTCTATAATTACATTAAAAAAATTATTATTTTTAATTAAATAATATTTTTTTATACATTTATCATACATTTTCTCTCTCTTACACTTACAACAATTTTTAACAAATATTAAAAAAATTAATAGAGATAAACAATGTTTTATCAAATATAGAGATAACAGTATCATGTTTTTTAGTTTCCACTCACAACACTTATAAACATTATTTATAATATAAAAATGCACTCACAAATATATAGAAAACAAGCTGTGAATGTTTTAAGAAGATTAGAGGTGTAAAACTCACATGTACTCTCTCCACTCTTTTAGATTCTTACTTGAAGTTGCTTGTAATGTGGTAATTCGGCTTTTAAAAAGAAACCTACAAACAAATAATTCGAACCTAGACATTAGTTTAGTACTTTAGTTACCGAATAAAAACAAAATTTACTATAAAATAAACAAGTAGCATATGTATTATATATTAGATTTTAATATGATTTATAAAAGGAAAAAATAAAAAGAAAACGCCCGTTTGTTGTGGCTCGTAGGAATATCTTACGTCACGCTTTTTGTTATTACCAGAGGTGTTGACCTTAAAACAGTACCTCGTTACTGTAGCATATCCTTTTTTGTTACATTGGTATTATCTAAAATAGGAAAACAAATAAATAATCTAACTCCCATGTTTATATTGATACCTTTTATACACAGAATTTCTACTTTACATTTTCTATACATTATGAATTATATTATTGAAGTTTTTTTAAACGAAATATTGTGTTGAGAACGATGAAAATGATAAAAACACATGGTACAATTTAATGTATAAAACCATCACATTTCTGTTTACTCTACTATCTTTATATCTCCTTTATTAAATCAACAACGCACACGATAGAAATGACATATAATATTATTACAATTCTCAAGATAATATTATTATGAAATATTTGTGTCTCTTACCGTATATTATATTATATTTGAAAAAAAGTAGTTGAAGAAATATTATTTTTTTTATAAAATAATAAAAGATGAATCATAATCGTCCATCAACATGGGTTAACCCAGTGAAAGAGGAGATGTTAAATTTAAATACAGACACGATGTAAATTAGTTTGAAATAATTTAATACTTATAACAGATTTTTTGTTAAGTAAAATAAGGATGATTTTTAGACTTGAGATTTTAAAGATCTCAGCTTTAAACCCGTCTGCGCCGGTTTCCCACAGTAATAATCTTTTTTCTTTTCTTTTGATGATGGTCTTGAGTGAGTTAAATGTGTGAACTCAAAATCAATATAGATAGTTAACACGTCTTCTCAAGAGTCAAGAATGCTCAA
>BJCN01155579.1:0-10755 GCA_018326445.1 Flaveria brownii
TTAGCATTTACAAAATTAGGTCAACCTCCCTTTTATAAGGAAGGGTGACGTCAGCAGATGTCACTTGATAGTGACATCTAACCGTTATTGCAACAACTAATGAAAGTAAACAAAACTACTGAAGATGTTTACAATAGCTGACATCTCCTTACAATATAAGCTAAGTGTACTGCTACTATAACTACTGAAACTATAACTACTGAAGCTACAACGTCTGAAGAACAAGCTCTTCAGATGTTTTACATTAACTAAATTACTGAAAGAAAACTACTAAAATAAAACCCATAACTACTGAAGAGAACTACTTCAGCTGTTGTGACAACCTCTGAAGACTTGAACTTTAGACTTTGTCTTCAGTAGATGAACATCAGGCTTTGTCTTCAGTAGATACTTTCAGACTTTGTCTTCAGTTCTTGATCTTCAGACTTTGTCTTCAGTACTTGAACTTTAGACTTAGTCTTCAGTACGTCTTCAGCTGATGAAGCTTTCTTCAGTACTTATGATGTCTTGTGGGACTTAAAGGTTTTTCTGATCAGGTTCATTGGTTCTTTTGGACCAACACTTCGAAAAGCAATTTGGCTTCGGAAGCAAGTTTTCCTTTTCTTAACATTTGAACCATGTGATAGGGTCCAAATATGAAACCCTCATTGCTTCTTCATTATTAACATTATTTGCATAATGTGTGCTTGCAGGATTGTAGTAACAATCTTTGGCCATGTGGTTGTGTAGACCACATATTATGCATTCAAAGTTACTCTTCATGGGCTGTGATGACTGTTGTTTCTTGCATTTCTCAACAGTCTTCTCCTTCAGTTTCTGATCCTTCAGCTTGATAGGAGTGCTGGTACTATATTCTTTTCCTGGATCAGATCTTCCAACCACTTAAAATCCAGCTGAGATAAACACACCTTTTGCTTTAGGTCTATCTTTAGCTTGAACTCAGCTACTTTCTTGGTAGTTTTCCTGGCTGCCTTGGCTTTGTTTCTTCTAACTTTGGTGGTTAACGGTTGTTCATTACAAGTGAGGATGGATTTTTCTGCCTGATCCTTCTATATAATGGTCTCCAGATTTGCATCATTCTTCTTCTCATAAGATACAGGGTCAACAGATGGAACATCTTGCTCTTCAGTACCACATGTTGGTTGTCTGATAGACTCATAAGAATATCGTGGAGCAATTTCATTGGTTCCCAACCCACCTTTGTTTTGATAACATATCTTTGAGTGGGAGGATGATGCAAGAATGGTTTTGAAGTTATGCTCTTCAATGGCATACTTCTTTGCTTTAGCCTTAGCTACGACTAGCTGGGCTTGAGCCTCATTTAACTTGGAAATTAAATCTTTCATTTGAGTCATATAATTGGATTGTTCATGATTTAACGAGGACACAATTTTCTCTAACTCTTCAACTTTCATTTTATAGTTAGATTCTACCCTTTTAAAATCAGATTTAAAGATGTTTAAGGACTCAATATTAGATTTGATTTCCATGTTATGGTCCTGATACAGGTTGACTTTAGTAATACAAGCTGGAGTGCAAAGATGTTCATATACCATGCTGTCATCAGTTCTAGCCATGAGTGCTTGAGCAGGAGTCACATCTTGCGCCATGAAGCTCCAGTCAACTTCTTAAGCAACAACAGTAGTTTGTTGTTCAATTGAAGCAACTTTATATGTGGCAGGATGTGTGGAGGCTTAAGTGGCTCCTGGGCTGTATTTTGGAGCTTTGCATTCCCTAAAAAATGACCAAGTTGATTACAGTTGTAGCACTTGTCCTTGGTTTCATCAAACCCAAGTTTGCTGTGGGTTGGGTTTTGAGGGAACTACCTTCCAGTTCTTTTAAAAAACTTCTTTGCTCTATAAGCCAGCAGAGCCATTTGTTGGACGATGTCCATGTCAACATCATCTGGTCTGAAGCATTCTAGATCGTTAAAGCAGAACTTAAAGTCACTAGAATGTTCATTTCCTAAAACAAAGGCACAATTGTCCAGAATGAGACTTGATTGAGCCTATTGAGACCTTGTTGTCTCAGGAAAAGTGATATGTGACCTAGAAGAACATGGTTGCTGCTAGGAGTAAGTAAGGTACTGTTGGGACTAGGGGTTTCTTGATCCTTCAGCAACAACTAGAGCATTGCTAGTGGAAGGACCAGAGATTCTGTTCATCTGGTGGCCTTTCTGAGTTTCCATCTCTACACGGTATCCATCAAGAATTCCGAATAGTTCAGTCATTATGAGAGTGTTCAAATTCTCTATTCTCTTGATAGAGACACAGTAGAAAGTCCACTCTTGAGGAAGTGCACTAATGAACTTCCTTGATAGATCTCTTTTCTTAATAGATACTCCAACTGGCTGAAGTGATGAGATAAGATCCATATACCTGAAATATTGCTGGCTAAGAGTCTCTCCAGTAATATAGGTGAAGTTTTTGAACTGCTGCTTCATTGAATCTTTCTTTGACTCATTAAAACTAGAGTACATCTGAGTCAAAGCATCAAAGAGTTCTTTGGCTGTTTTGCAATGCTCAAAGCCTACCATGATGGAGTTTGGTATGGCTGTAAGCAGTACATTAATAGCTTTACTATCAATGTCCGTCTTCTTGCGGTCTTCATCTGAGTAATCTTCAATAGCTTTCTCTATCATGGCACCTTTACCAGCCGATGATGCCACCATTGGCTTGTAAGGACCATCAGTGATAGATCTCCATATTTGGCTATCTTGATACTTAATGAAGCCTTCAATACGCATATGCTAGGATCTGAAGTTATTAGGGGTGAAGATAGGAGCTTTAGTCATCATTCCCATTTCAAGTTCTGGTGATTTCTGGTTTATGGCCATTTTTGTGTGAGGTAAGTGTATGAGTGAAATGTCAAGATAATTTGGGATGGTAAGATCTCATAATCAAGAGCTTGGATGCTCTGATACCAATTGCAGGATCGATACAGGTCACTCAACATAAGTGTTCTCTCTTAAACTCACTAAGTTACACTCAAATGATGAAACAGAATCCTATAAGAGTTGATAATAATATACTAAGTAAGCAAGACAAAAGAAATGGTTTTCAAAATACTTGTATATATTAATTCCTAACTCAAAGTTTACAAGACTCTTACAAGCATGCTCTTATGAGCTTATAATGAGAACTATATATACTACTATCTATAGCCGGTTATACAAAAGATTACCAGCTAGAAACTTACTTACCAAACAAATACTACATTGTTAGTGGTAAGGTATCAAGAATAAAATACTATCCTAGATAAGGTAGTCATGACATGTCCATGACTTATCTTTTTGTTTTTAGTAACTGTACTAACTGATAAGGAATGAACAGTGAACTAAAGCATGGTCAACTACATGGGCATGGGAAAACGCCATGCAGTATCTCAGAGGAGGTTGCATCGGCTTGTCAGACAGACCATGCTAATATCCACTGGTTCATAGTAGGTTCTTCTAAAGGTTAACGGCCTTCAGAAGAACAAGTTCTTCTGAATCCACTCATACTTCGAAAGAGTCTACTTCTTCTGAGACTTGTGCTGGTCTTCAAGACTTTATGCTTCCAAAGTCATTGTCTTGAAATCTTCTAAGTGTTGATGTTCGAAAGAGAGATGACTATGTGGAAGACATGATTCCTCTTAGGAAGTTCTTTTATCTTTGATCTTCGGAAGTACATCTTTTGTCTTCGGAAGTCTTTCACAGTTGCACCAAATTGTTCTAAGTATAGTTTTGGCTGCACCAGTCTCATATATCCCAACAGTTAGGGTCCATTGTGTTAATGCCACTGATTTACATCATATTCATATACTTCATATCATGTATTCATTTATTTTTTATTTTCAGATGGATTGTAAAATTTAGATGTACAAAGCCGAATATACTAGATCAATGATACGAAACGAGTTCAAAGATTTCTTATGGTTCTCAAAGTAATCAAGTGAATAAAGGTAATTAATTGATTTGTTTTCCTTGTACACTTTGTAAAAAAATTAAAAGATTTAAGGATATAAAGAGAGAGAGAGAGAGAGAGAGAGAGAGCTTTATTTGTTGAAACTTTGTAACTAGATACACTTTTTGATCAATGCATGGTGAATCACTTATTGATCATAGCACATCGACATTCAATTTACACAATGGCAATACGGAGAACAAAGATTCATGCATACATGACAATAATGATAATTTAAATGAAATTTAACTTATTTCGACCCTACTATTGGGATGATGATCAAGAAAAATTGCAACACTTATTTGATGATGAAAAGAAACCATTATATCTTAATTGTGAATTTTTCGAAACTTTGTCTTGTGTTAAAGTTGTTTAACTTAAAATCAAACTACGGATGAATTCATAAAATTTTCACAAGTTTATTAATGGTTTTGCATGACATGCTTTCGGAAGGTAATGTACTTCCGATTGCGATATATGAAGCTGTGACAACCCTAAAATCGGACATGTTTTGAAGATCTAGACGTTATAAGGAAACTATTGGAAACAAAGAGAGCAAAACATGTAAATGATCATATAAGGCCCACTAAGAGGTTTAAGTTATTCAAATGTCGGTTCGGTTATTCCAAGCTCAAGTGTAGGATCGGTGTTTGTCTCACAGCATAGGATATTCACACAAACTCACTTAATGTCACTCGGGTTCATGAAGTAGAATCTCAACCAAGTTCACAAATAATATAATAAGTTAATGAAAACAACAAGAACATAAGATTAGTTTTTCAAGATACTTGTATATATTACTTCTCAACTCAGTTTTACAAGACTCTTACAAGCATGGTTACTAAGTTATATTGAGAAACTATATATACTACTATCTACAGCTGGTTATACTTGGAAAAGCTGCTAGAATCTGCAACTAGATAAATAATACATTGCTAGAAGTAAAGCATCTAAGATAAACTAATATCCTAGATTAGGTAGTTATTACAGGTCCATGACTTACCTTTTGTCACCAACTAAAAGTGGCAACTGTACTAACTGATAATAGCTGAATAGTGGATAAAGTATGGTCAACTACATGGGCATAGGAAATCACCATGCAGTATATTAGAGTTGCAGCAGAGTGTCAGACAGACCATACTTATGCCCACTGGTTCATAGTTAGTTCTTACGAATCTAAATGGCTTTGGAAGAATAACTCCTTCCGAGGCCATTTATACTTTAGAAGAATCAACTTCTTCTGAGTCTTCTGCAAGTATTTGGGACTTTATTCTTTGGAAGACTTTGCTTTTGATCTTCTAAGTTGCATACTTTGGAAGGAGAAGAACTTGGTCTCGGAAGACTGAGTTCTTCCTTCAAAAGTTCTTCATACTTTGAGCTTCAGAAGATCTTTGACTTGTCTTTGGAAGAGCAGGTTTGTCTTTGGCAGACCACTTCATTTGTACATCAAAAACTTTCTAAGTGTTGTTTTGGTTGCACAAGCCTCATATGATCCAACAAACTCCCCCTAGGCTGATGCTATAAAAACTTCACTTCTTCCTACTTCTCAAGGTCTTCAACACTAGGGAATGAAGATATTTGTCTGTCTCTTTGTTCTTCCCTGATGTGGTGGTGTGGAGTTTGTACAAGTCATCCATTGATAGTAGATCTAGTCTGCTTCTCTGGAGGACATGTACCCTTTGTTGTGTCCCTCTGAAGAGAGTTAGTTGATGGGAATTATAGTCATATTCCCATCTAACTATGGGCTCCAAAGTTGGTCCCTCACCCAATTGCAAAAATGTCCTGCCCTTTCTGGTTGCTCTTTCTTCTTCTCTTTTGTTCAGCTCTTCTTCAGTTTTAGCTCTCATTGTAAGCTCATTAGCATGAATGCCACTCAGATGATTTCTTATGTGAGTAGCAGTCTGAGATTTTGAGGGACTGGAGAATGGTCTCTCGGCTAACTCAACAATATCAAATCTGCTAGATTGTCACAGAGCTGATGTGTCGAGTTTGTTTACTTGGCCATTCTCCCTTTGCACAACAAAGGTGTGTGTATTTTCATCAAATCTCCGCTGCACAATTTGGCTTCTGGGATTGAGGGGATTAAATGGCTGTAGGGTCTTCTCAGACATGGGACCCACCTTCCTGCCAGAGAAGCCATGGGCTTTGAGATAAGCTTTCATCCAATCTTTATCTCCCATCTTATTGGCAAGAAGTAGTAGTGCCTCTTTCTCCTTCTTATTCTCCTTCAGCTTTTCCCGAGCATCCTTCTTCCTATCTTTATTGATCCGATCTTGTTCTTTGTAGAAGACAAACAAGATCATATCATGATCATGAAGCACCAGCTCCTCCTCCTTATAGCCTTTTGAGTAGAGAAATGCTATTTTTCCCTTCTTTCTTCAGCCTTTGCCTCCTCCTTCTTTCTCCTTTTCTCCTCCTCTACGGCAAACCTTGCTGCCTCCTCTCTTTCTTTCTATAGCAAGGTTGGCTTCTCCAGCTTCATAACCTCATCAAGTGGGAGTAGAATCATTTCTTCATTGTCTACTCCCAGGCTAATGCGCCTGTTTATGACCTCTTCCCTCCTTTGATTGTTGACACTTTCTTCAACGGCTGCTGATGCTTTACTGCTTGCAGCCAGCAACTTCTCAATATCAAGTCTCCCTTTCTTCTTTAGCTTATCCAACCTTTCCTCCTTTAAAAGCTCTTTAGTAGTAAGCTTCCTCTTCCCTTTGGGATCAAAGGAAGATTCAACATTTGGAGATTCTGGTTTAGAGGATTCAGGTTGGGGACAGGGAGATTGAACTTGTGGTGCAGGAGAGATGGGAGTTGTAATAATGTCCTCACTGTTGACCTCAGAAGCTACGTCAAGAATGGATTTTGTGATGAACAGGTCAACGGACATAGAGGACAACTCTATAATTCCTTATGGATTCTGTGTTGACCTTCACTACCTGTCCCTCTTGAGTTGGTTGTTGGGCCATCAGTATGTGTCTCCCCTTTGATGTTAATCTCAGGTTCAATAGAGACCTTAGGTTGACCAATTTCCTCCTCAGAGGTAGGTGATGCATTCAGCCTTTGAAGCTCTTCAGCTCTAAAGTAGGCAATGGTAGCATCAGGTGAGGGTTGTTCAAATGAGGAGCTTATCAGAAACTGGGTTAAAAATATGTTAAGGTCAATAAGCATCATTGGGTCCACTTGAACAATGATAAGAAGGGGTTGAGGAAATATGGTTTCAAGGTGTTGCTGTATTAGGTAGAATGAAAAAATAACACAACGGAAGTAATGGCAAGGTTGGGTTCCACTTGAGTTGATATCTGATCCAAAGAATGAGCAGGTATCTCCTCATCATGTCTTTGTTTCTCTAAATTCTCCCCCTTTTTGGTAGCATCATCTTGAGAAGTAGATGAGCTGGAGGAAGAACTAAAAAAACCTGAGTTAGTACATGCCTAACAGACTTCTCAATCTGTTTCTCAGCTAGTTGAGTCTTGACCTTTGATTCAAGGTTTAAGACTTTAGAAAGTAGGTCTCTAATAGTGAGTTGCAGACTACCCTCATCTTCATTTGAAGAATCATTAGAAGATGAGATAATATACCTATTATGTCCATCATCATCACCAGTCGTGGTTTCTTCACGCCCTGGATACCCTCGCATACTGATGTCTCTTTCAGAGGCATCAATTGTCAAGGTTGCCGTAGATTCAAACTAACTGATGTTACCACTGTCTTGAGAGGTTATTGAAACACTCTCAGTAGTGGCAGCTGAATATACATGAGTTGCCTCCACTCTAGTTGGAGTCACCTCAGTTTGGTTTTTCTGATGTGGGCTAGATATCAGGGGTTCCATGGGGCTTAGTTAATCTGGAGAGTGGTGAGGTAGATCAACATCATGGCCCTGATGAAACATGTTTCCTCATCTGGTCAAGTTAAAAGGTCAAGAAATTATAGGGAGGTTATATCTAATGACCCAGGATCTTGGTCAGCACCTAATGACTCTTTTATAAAGAAGTTGAGCCAGTGATGTGGCTACCCCTTTTTGGCTACTCAGGGGAGTGTTGAGACTCACCCTGAGGGCTTATGGCTTCAGTTATGGGCTCATCAATTTGAGACACTTGAGACTTAACACTGTCATTAAGGTTAATTGTAACACCCGGATATTTTTATAGACGAGAAAGAAATAATAAACGCGAATAAAAGAAGGAAATATAATTTAATCCAAAGTAGAGGGGTTAAAAGTGTCAAAAGTACCAAAAGTATAAAAAAGTTGGTATAAAAGGTGGCATGGCCACCCATGTTGGCTGCACATCACCTTTTTGCATTCGGATTTTAGAGCGAGAAAGAGTAGAGTTCAGATTTTGAAGGAAGAACAAGAAGAAGTTGAATTAAGGTAAGAATCTGATGGATTTTAGGAGTTTTTGACTGATTTTAGTTCGAGTTTATGCTTATGTGTATGTACTTTTGTGTGTGTGTGTTTTAGGGGATTTTAGGTGTTTGAGCTCATAACCAACGGGTTTGAAGAAGTCTACCTGGAAGTTTAACAAAGGTGAGTTTCTAGAACCCCTTTTTAACATGTTTTAACAAGTATTGGGGCTGGAAATACATGAATGTAAGTTTTTATAAAATGGGTTTTATTACCCGTACGTGTATGTATGAATATGTGCGTGTGTGGGTGTAAGTTTGGGATTGATTTATGGTTATGTTCATATGATGATGCTTAGAATGTTAGTACTAAGCTTAGATCATGATACATGTTGGTTTGGGGACTGATTTATGTCGATTAGGTGAATGTTGGTTGCCCATGCCCCCAAACAGCGGCCCATGCACCCAACGATCAAAAACTGCCTAAGTCTGCCCAATCGCCCAAAACCCCATGCGCCTAAATAGTAGCCAAGCACCTGGAAATTTGCCCAGAATGACAAAGTGTCAACCCATGCGCTCCAATAGTGCCCATGCGCCCATAAGGCCCATGCGCCTAAGTGTTGATAATTAAAGTGCAAGCTCAGACGCCTACATAGTGGTAAAACGTCCAAACAGGGCTAAAACGCCCAAATAGTCCTCATGCGCCTAAACACTTAGAATTATTTCGGAATTTTTAAGAAAACCAGAATTTTAGGGTTTGACTTGATTTGACCCATGGGCCATGATTAGCCATTTTAAGTATGATTATGGGATGGTTTAGGGTTATGGTATGTATGCTGGATGTATGGTATGCATAATGTGTTATCTTTTAATGGTATTCATACGTATTTATATTATATTATAGAATGCGTTAAATATTATGTTATTACTTTACGTAGTATGACAAATGTATGAAATGACGTAAAAAATAGCGTAACAAAGTGAAAGATAACAAAGATGAGATGTAAAATGTGATGAATGAAAGAATGGCTTGCAAGCAAATAGAAAGGAGGTGCACGACCACGTTGTCATTAGCTCAACCGTATGCAGTTTTAATAACCTGAAGGATTCATGCAGGGTTAGTCATTGAGATAGACAAGACCTTATTGGTATGCCCTAGGTGATTGGGTCAGCTTCATGCACAATGTTCGTGAGTTAATTACCACAGGCCCAGCATCAGCTTCGCGTATAATGTTCGGGGTATTACCAATTGGTCTGAATGAATGGGAGAGATGACTTGCCCTAGGTGATTGGGTCAGCTTCATGCACAAATGTTCGTGATTTAATTACCACAGGCCCAACATCAGTTTCGTGCACAATGTTCGGGGTATTGTTCATCGATCCGTATGAAAGTAAAAGAATGACGTAACATACAAAAGAAAGTAAGAAAGTAAGAAAGTAAGAGAGTAAGAGAGTAAGAGAGTAAGAAAGTAAAAGAATGATGTAAAGTACGTTACGAAAGTATGAGAAGGAAAGTAAGAGATAATGTAAAGTATGAAACGAAATAATGTATATGAAAGAGAATGTTAACGAAAAGCATGAAATGAAAGTAAGTATATGAAAGTGAATGCTAATGAAAAGAATGGAATGAAAGTATGAATATGATGATGGAAGATAATAATACTATTATCTATTGTTACGTATGATGCGTGATCGCGTATGAAAGCAAAGAAGGGTTTTAACGAAAGTAAAGTATTTTATCTATAAAACTAGAACTCACTTAGCCACACTGACTTTTATGTATTTTCTAGTTGGCAGGTAAGAGTTGCCGAGGATGGCACGGGGCAGCTACTTGGATTATTTTGGATGGCATCCATTTTATATTATGATATTGTTTTTGTGATGTAATGCAAATTATGATATTTTGTAACAGTTAACTATATTGTATTACTTTGCAAAAGCAATTATAATTATATGAAATGGTTTTAAGAAATTTCTGCTACGATGTTTTAAACAAATGTGTGATTTATGTGCGATGAATGACCAACTGTGAGGTGCCCAGGAACGGGGCCTTACAAGTTGGTATCAGTGCCAAAGTTTAAGTTAAATAGGTAAATATTTTCAAAAGAAACCTAAACTTAAACTAAGAATGGGACAAAGGGAAGGGATGCCAGTCCAAGTAGCTGCATGCCATCATGTATTTTCTTTAATGTTAACCGGTATTATGTGCGCATGTTATTTGATCTGTTTGCCCTTAGTATATTTAGATACTGATGTAGTTAGGATAGGAAATGCTTGGGGTATAAAGAGTAAAGTAAGTGGCTAATCATAACTGGCCACGGTAATTAGGGACTTATTATACTTGACATAAACTGAGATATTACCTTGAATGACCGTGTTAGTGTTTGAATCTTATAGTGTTTTAGAGGATGGCTGGAGGTAGATCTTCTAAAGCTTCACGAGGCGGAGTATGTGGTGGACGTGGTGCTGGACCATG
>BJCN01155590.1:0-12012 GCA_018326445.1 Flaveria brownii
ATTTTAACTTTCTAAGAAAACAAAAAACTTTTAACTAACTCCTAATCTACTCCATCACCTATCATTTGTAGAATTCAAATCCGTCAACTCTAATATAGAGGCAAGACAACTTTAAACTGTCTGTTTGAGACGGAAACAAAGAGATTCTAAATTGGTTTACTTATGTTGCCCCGTAGTCCCCACCCGACAAGACTCGAGCTACCCTTGGAACGAACCCATTGGAAGGAGAGTGGGGTGCACCATTAACCAAACCCACACGACGTGGGTCCGGTGAACACGTATGGAACGCGGACCGCAACGAATGCGGATCACGTATTGGTTCACAAGTGGCTCATACATTCAATTTGCTATACTTTAAAACCCTTTAATTTATTGGATGAGCCAATGATGAGCTGCCAAAATATATACAATGAGAACGTGTTAGGACGTTGGATAATTGCTCCTAGTGGGACATAGACAGAATAATATTTTTATAATCACAAATTGATTGTTTATAGTTTATAGAATTTCAAAAAATATAAGAAAACAATATATAAAGATCATTTAAGGGTTGTCAAAATTTAAATAATAGCAATCTTTCTTTTCTTTTCTTTTTTTTTAATTAAGGTTTTCTATTTTAAAACATTAGAAAACAGTCTATAACTTGAAAAAGACACTCATGAATTCAAAACTCGATTTCTATAGGTGATGTAAACTTTTAATTTTTTTTAACGACCAACGAATAATTTTTAAGCCCGGTCACCCGGGTAAACCCGTTGGCGAAAGGTCACTCACGCCCGTGAACACAGACAGCGATGGTGACCCGACTCGCCCACCATTCCAAGGGAAACCCACCACCCAAAGACCCACTGTGTAAAATCCTTGGCATACTTGGAGAATATTGCACCTAGTGAGACTCCAACCCATGACCTCCACTTTGAAATCCTTGGCCTCTTAAAACAGTTGATCTAGGACTCATTGTTCATGCAGACCAACAACAACAAATTAAAAACCGAATAATATTATGAAATTAATTTAAAAATAAAAAACACATAATATATGTATATGTAACTAATTGAAAACGGCGTATCGACCTATTGTTTTTTATATGCGAATTAGTAACGCTAACAACATATAAAACGTGAATAAAAAAAATATATGTAAAAGAGATTTTAAATTGATAGAATAATAAATAAAAACTGAAATTCAGGACGGACCCAAGCAGAGCCCACCGTGGTCGATTATTAAGCCAACCATCTTATTGGTACCTTTTTTTTAAGGTGAATTTCATTCAATACCAGTACCAAGTTAGTTGTTAATAGTGGGGTTCGAACCCCTGACCTCCCTGTTGAAAACCCAAACCACTACCACCAATGGTTTTTGGTGGATGTTTGTGAACAGAAGACGGGTTTTTGATGGACGTTTGTGATGAAAGATCTGATAATTCTTGAATTTCAACATGTTTTTGGTGGTATTTATTGAGGATTAGTATTTTGATAAGTGGAAATATGGTGGTTTTTATTGATGGTTGTCTCCAAGTAACATCTTGCTCATACACAAACCCTAAGACCAATACCACTTAATGAAATTGACCAAGTTATAAAGCACGATCCTTTCAAGACTATTGTATTATAACAAATAAACGACGTACAAAAGTACAAAGAGAACTCATGACAACACACACATATATACCTCTTAGAGTATAGTTACTTATCACATGAACATGCTCAAACAAAATAGTTCCAAACCAGAAAGATGTTATTCTTACATAACATTCTGAAACATGCAACTAATTTACAGTACGTGTGAATTTGGAGCAAATAAAACCACAAATCTTGCTAAAACAAAACTTACTCGCAAAGATTACTGCTACATATCCACAAGTTTTAACAGCGTTCCAATTAGGTCACTTATACTTTTATTGTTTTAACCAGGTCACTAAAGTTTTAAAAATGTTCCAATTGAGTCATTAATACTTTTATTTGTTCCAATCAGACTATTAAAAATTTAAGAGTGTTATAATCAGGTCACTCATGTTTTTTAATTGTTTTAAATAATTCAAAATTTTTTTAAAATAATTCAGTTTTTTTATAAATATTGTTAATTTTTTTTATAAAACTTCAATTTTTTAAACTTTTTGCAACTTTATGAATGACATAATTAGAACAATTCTAAAACTTTAGTGATCTGATTGGGATAATTTTTACGAGTGACCTGATTAGAACAAAAAACTTTGTAAGTGACCTAATTATAACAATTTTAAAACTTGATTACTATTTTATAAAGTTATCTAGTTATTATACTCTAATAATCTTATGTCACCAGACCTTGTCTTGGTTTACAACTTCCAGCAAACAAAACATCATTAGTTTTATCAGTGAAATAGATTTATGTAGTTGCCTATAAAAATACACAACTCACTTTTTAAGACACTAAAACCAAATCACAAGCCCATGATTTCTACCAAACAAGTTTTACAAATGGCAGGACCAGATAACCATGGCATGATTCACATAAGAAGCTGCTCAGGATAAAATGTGCAATTTTGAGCAGCCTCTACAAAACAATCTTGATCCATCTTTACTAGTTAACTAGTTTCCCTTAACACAATAAGAGATCTTAAACATGATCCAAGTACCATGATGCATCGCCACTTAAAGTTTATACCTGGAAGAACGAACCGGTCGGGGGTCCAGTGGATCGTGGGGCATCAATGGAGCAGATCCAGCTAGTATTCAGTTCCCGCCTTAATCCTTTAGCAGTGGAGAAGTTCATGTAAGTGCAGTAGTGGGCGGTTACGAAGACATCCTGCAGTATTTATCTATGTTTTCCTTTTTCATTAGTTTCCTGTTCTTTTTGTTTTTATTCTCTGATCAGCGTTACTAGCATATGTAACAGGAGTTGCCCCTCTCGAATAGGGCCGTTTAGATAGTTATCCACTTGAAATAGCAAATAAGATTAAAGCAAAGGAGCAGTTTGCAGTGTATAAGTTTGACACATTTAGGCAGAAGGTAATCCTGAGAGTGAGTCCATACATAATATATGAAACAACAAAGATAAGGCATGGTTAAATAGGGAAAGCAATAAACAATAGGGGGGAAATTGGCATCTGAAAGATTATTTGAATTTGTTCTGTCTTGCTGATGGGGAATACAATAATAAAGGAGAGTATGTCCCTACGTATTCACCTGATTATGGAACATGATTTGGAATGCTCATAACTAGGAGACTCATGGCTTATGTGCACTTGAAACTTATGATAGATAACGGGAGACAAATAAATCACAGGAATAAAAGAAAACCTCAGTTTAATTTTGAATTCTTATTTACTTTTGGAAGGGGTGATTTCGACTCATTTCCTTATGACCTTATGAGTTATGAATAGGTTGATTCAGGTTAATGTTTCATCTCTAAAGGACAGACTGGGTAAAAGAAAAAGGTTAAAGAAAACTGTCAAACAGGTCAAAAGTAGCGCATGGTTTTCTTAATACATAAAACATCCTACATTGTTGTTTAAAAAAAGTTACTATTGACAGAAATAACTTTTAGTTCTTGGTACATTATTTATTAAAAAAACCAATATTGTGTACAAAATATGTTATAACATGTCCAATGGGCAAACTAAAAAATTTGCTTAGAAGAAAACAGGTCAATGGGGTCAAAGTAGCCCAAAGTGTATTTTTAGTAATGTGTAGAACCTCCTAAATCATTTATTCAAAAACATAGATTATTAATAACAATATAACTTTTGTAATCAGATTTGGCACGTATATAATTTGCAAAGAGAAACTAAAATTGGCAAAAAGTGTTTGGGTCAACCTGGCCCATTTCGACTCGGAAAAAAACTCATCTGTATTATGTATTCACCCATTCCCCAATTTTACATATAGAACATCAACTCAATAATTGTTCAATTAGGTGCATCTAAGTTTAAATAATTAACTACTGAAATCACAAGGAACACCGGGTGACCATATTTAACTACTGAAATGCTAATTAATCTTTTCTTTTTTCATGTTAATAATTTTCCAGTGGATAAACACAAATGTTAATAGGATCAACAAACATAAACCAGCGATTAATCGATTATGGATGGGCAACAGCCAACAAGACACAAAAATTGCAATAGGATGGTACTGACCAAGTGACAACAGTAGACAAACAAATAAAAAAGACATTCATGCTTACCAAATGTCATGTGGTATGCAGGTATAAACATACAGGGAGAATCGAACAGCTTTTTCAAGCTCCGAAAGTTTGGTGATAGTGTCTCAACTCAAGGATCTTATGTGGCAGATATATTCAGCTGATGAGATCATAGACACGGAGTGCATGTATCTGGTTAGCTACCCTGCTAATGTGACAAGTGAGGATCGGTGAGGACCATGGGGGCGGGCCACCTTCCTGACACAAAAGCACAAAGAGAAAACACTCAAAAGTTTCACCAACAAATTACCAATATTGTGGATATAGACTAAAAGCTAATGCAGGAAGACCTATCGACCGAAGACCATCATGTGAAATGTCAATAACTATATTACGTTTCTACGATCAGTGTTGCAAAAATCGGCACCTAGCACCGATAAATTGGTGATCGGTGGATTTCAACTAATCGCTCAATTAATCAGTCAAAAGTCAAAATCGGTCAATATCAGCCAAAAATAGAGAAATCAGTCACTTTTTGGTCAAAATCAGCCAAAAATCGGAGATAATCGGTCAAAATTTAGTCAAAATTGAAAAATTATATATATATAAATTTGAAAAATATTGTATATATATTTATAAACTTGAAAACTAACATATAAAATTCCAATCCGATTAATCCCTAGTGGTACCCCACCACCCGACTAGCGCCTAGCGATTCTTACAACCATATCTATGATTATTTTTATGAACTTGAGCTTGTGAGAAAATTTATAATTCAATGGATAAAACAAGGAAGAAATTGAACAGTTGTCACATGTCATTAAACTAGAAAAAAAAAAGCACACAACAGCTGTGACAAATTCATCAAAATTTAACTGTGACAAATTCATCAAAATTTAACTGTGACAAAATTCAGCAAACTTAAATTATCATTTCAGTTGGGTTTGCCTCCGCCTTTGAAATAGAAAAAACAAATATTTCATACATGCAGCGTAAATATTCTTATATTCACATGTTTTAAATGACACAAATGTCCCCTAACTGATATATATAGTGCTATTGGTTATGACTTATGCATCAACGGAGAGTAAATGATGGGACATTTATGATCTAAGAGTTGCTCATGTAAATTATTATATAAATATTGGGCTATTAAAGTATTGATAGGCAAGAAAAAGGCATCTTCTGGGCAAAAGGAGGGCAGATATCCCGGGCTGTGCAACTGTTTTAGCTTCAAACAATTGATAACAAAGAAAACCTTTCAAAACAAAAGGAAAGGCTTTTGAATGAAAGAAAAAGAGTTTACGCCTTACGGTTTAAAATACCTCCAGGCTAAGTTTAAACAAAAATTTCCTTTTCAAGAAAAAGAATTATCTTTATGTGTGATTTCTGATGACTTCTGTTATTCTTTCATAAGATATAAGCATATTGAAGAGCATTCAAGATGCACTTGTCTTTCTGCTAGTGGTTTCTTCAGTTAAATATATGCGTCAGGATTTAGGATCTTACCTATTTTGGTATTCCAAATATATAAGATACTTGCACTTCTCAGACCATACAGAAATACCTTTCCAGCATCTAGAATTATGTTCATCTGCAACACAACAAAAAGAGAACAAACAATATGAGGGAATTAGTTTTAAATAAATTCCTTACCTAAAAAACCTTTGCAGCATATGAAAATTGTTCCAAAGTCTCTAATGTCTCACCAAACTACAAATACACGTGAAACGGGAAAAAGTAAACTATGAGCCTAATTTTGAATCCATTAATAGCGACCACAGAGAATCTGAACAAACAACAGGTAGCTTGAGATTGACAAATTATCTATATACGTATCCCAAATCAATAATCCATCTACCTTGATGAGTATGACAATTAAAAGTGATCCTAACTGTAGCCCCATATTTGCGGGTGTCTTTCCACAATAAAAGATTTATAGAGCAGAATAAGAAGTTTTAGGTGCCTTCCTCTCCGTAATTTGTTACAATTAGTGTGGGTAAAAACCATACCTGGAGCCTTAAAGTATGTTCATCTTCATCTGTAGAAACGAAAATAATTTAACAATAGGATTTAAGAGATTGATTTGTGATCCTTGTATCACACTAACACCCTGACCAACATAGTGAAAATATCTGCGTTGCCCGGAGGTTGCAGGTTGCAACACGGAATCATGGTTTTTCAAAACATGTCCCCAAAATTGGAGAGGTCACTCAATAAAAACCTAGCATCTCTCTTTGTATGATCATCGGTGATTACCAATGGTTGCCCACTATTGCTTGTTTCTATTACATAGCACCATATCCGTTGAATGGTCCCTCAAAATTTGTCCCTATGTGTCAGCCTTCATTGTTAATAAGCGCCATGAAATCCCAAACACAAACTGCTCTTGTGGTGGCCATGCATTTACCTCCATGATGTGCACTCATTGTTCATGCACCAAGAAACCCCACCAATCCTTATTGCCAGTCAACCATGATTTATGATCTTGGTTCCCACTACATGCCATGTGCGCGTCCTGGTTCTAGGCAAAGTTCTACTTCAAAGTCCAATAAGGGTTGTGCTTCCGGACGCAATGCATTACAAGTTGAAGTGAGGAGTTCTCTTCCTTGTAATCTAGAGGAACGGTTAGCTAGCATGGAAATGACAACCTTATGTCAAGAATTTATGTGTTTCAAGTTGGACAATTAAAATGTGATCCAACGTGAAAGAGGGTGTTACATATGTCAATAATAGTTACTAGGTTGGTTAGATTTTATTTGGTTTCCCAATCAAGTTTATCTAGTTCACTCTTTGCAGCCTTTTATCTTATACAAATAAAGGCCATAACCTCATGAGAAAATGAGAAAACAACAAATATAACAATCAAGATCGCATACAGTTTACATGGAAGAAGCATTTGTGCTTTGGTGTCAACAAAATGTACTAGAAATGCTAAGGCATTTATAATCTCCTTTCAGGTCGTAGTGTCCCCATATCTAATGTGCCATCTTATGCACAAATGTTGATGCCTTTGAATCACATCAAGGTGAATCGCTTGTGAAAACTCAAATTACAGTACCGACCTGCTTGTCATTGAAAGAAGACCTAAAATCAAGTCTAGCATGTAATTTCATTGATAATTGTAAATGTGGAACCAGGAAGCATGTCCAATCCAAATGCATATTTGCATCTCCACCAATCCTCTCAATGCCAACCTCAGCATTCCAAGGCTTCTAGGATCTATCTAGAAACAACACAACTAAAGAGTGGATAAAACTTCAGATTGAATAAGGTAGGGAGGTGAATACTGTAAATTATGAGTTGGAAATCGATTTCCACATGGGAGAAAAACCAACTCCTAGAAAGATGTAAAGCAGAACAGATAGAGAGAACAGAGTCGGATAAAAAGACGGTTTATTGATATCCAAGTAAAATATAAAGTTATAGGTCCGGTTCTATAATGAGCAAGCCACCTAGTATAAATTTTAATCTAAGTATATCAAGCACATATGTATATGTAGCTCCAGATATATTTACGTATAATCAAGAACCAATTTTACCCACAAACTGAGACAGAGTACTTGTCTATCATAATGTACATACCAGAACTCGGCCTCATGTAGTCATGTCAAACGCCACGCCAGCCTTCATTCAATTTAACCACCAGAACATGCAAATTAAGCAGCTTGCGTCCAGTTAGATGACGGCATTGATATCTGACTCTGACTGCTGAACTATATTATAGCATTATTAATGAAGAAATAAGCAGAAGACCGCACCAGAACAAGATAGACGGGACTGCAAAACTGTTGTCTGAACTGCTGTAGACAGATCAACATGAGATGTCAAATTCTTCATTAACAACGTTTAACAATGTGATGGACCCCAATGATTTCGCCTTCCAAAAACTTTCCATATGAGAACTGGTTAATAGTTTCCCCATTACAAACTAGTGAATGGCGTACTAAAAGTCTAAAACTGCTGCTAATGAAATCTAGATCCTTACTCCTGTTTAGCTTAGATATGCGTACCAAACGATAAATAACTTATGATTGGGCTCATCAGCTATTCTTAGTGACACTAAATCTGTTAAAAAAAACTGAATTCACCACCTCATTAAAAATGTTGTCCCTAAGACTTCAACGACAACTCACCCAGTCAATGAATTTTAAAAAACTGCATACATCAAGCCCAAGATGGCCCGAGCTCTCCCGTAGTCCCAGACCTCGCGCATGTAGGAACTTTGTAGCACCTGATTTGCCCCTCTAGACTAGTATCCTAGATGTCTACTCTTACCACCTATAATACGAAACTTTATAACTTATATCCGCTATTTTCCTCTGAACCTGCAATAATTAGCTTGGTAGCAATACAGGTCTTGAGTCAACAGAATCTCCAATTCGGTTTTTAAAACTTTAACCGTTCAATTGACGGTTTTCAATCTCCATGTTCCAATATGGAGAAAATAGTAGAAAAGATATGTAGTATTGAAGAATCACGGCTTTAGTAAAATTAAAGGATGCTGTCATATAAGTTTTAAAATGAGCAGTCACAAAAAAAAAAGATTTATGAAGATGAAACCATATGGTGTAAACAATACAATAAAAGCCTTAAAATCAACACTAGGTAATAATCATGTCACACTAGAGGATTATAGTCTCCATAAGTTGAAGTGAAGCAACCCAATATTCCGAATGCACTTAGTTAAATAGCTAATAGTTCAAATAAAGGGATTACTTATTTGAATGCAAATACAGGAGAACGATACACTTCTACAAACAAAGGGCTTTTTTGGCTTTTTGCAATTTGGAACACAAGCCTTACACATTTCAACGACGAGTCATGCGAGATTTCTCGGGCCCATCCCATTGACCAGAGCTTGCACCATATAGTGGACCACAAGTTGAACCATATAATGGACCCTTGTCAGGAGCACCCTGCGGAACAATGTAGACACTTCATTCCAGCATTTTCAAGTAAGAACCACACCCCAAAACTGACCCAGCGTTTTAAAAAAAATACCCATTCTGACCCCAACTCATTACCCGTGGCCTAGTTTTCCACTGGATAAGTATAAGTTTGAGTGATATAGCAAGCAATACCATGTGAATGCCATATCCATCACCATAAGGAGGAGGAAAACGGTCATCTGAACTTCCATGTTTTATCCTATATGACCCACCTAAATAACATGATATCAAAGATTTGTGAGAAAATATCAAGAATATTGAATAGAAAGAAAAATTTTACACGACTAAAACTCAGCGAGTTTGAAAAAAGTCAGAGATAAGTCTAAGAGTAACATATATTTTTTTACCAGATTCATTGTAAAAAGAAGTAAAAAAATGATCTAGAGCTTTAATGTGGTGAGAAACATGTATATCAAGTGCTATCTATTTAAAAATGACACATTCTGCAACAAAAGCTACGTCCCAAATCCCTATAACTATCAAATCCATGTCTAAATCATACTACATTGACACCATCTTCAATCAAAGACTTCGTAAAAATTAAGCTTATTTCCCATTTTCTCTTATCAAGCAGAATAAAGAACAAGTAGATGGCATCCGAAAGAATATTGATACAATTTCAAGGAAATAAAAAATTCAACACAGATCAAGAATATTGATACAATTTCAAGGAAATAAGAACTTCAGCATGGATCAATTGCTCATTACAAGGCCACGAACATTTTAAACCATAGAGGCACTAACTATTGAACATAAAAGTATCCTACCTACAAAAAACTATAACATATTACATACTGAAGAGTCAGTTTATTAAAGAAACTAGCGATGCGATCTAAGTTTTTTTAATAAATTGAATCTTCAGTTTAGGATAGGAGGGTGAGCATTGGAGCAATTAATAAGGTGGTTGCTTTGTGACCTTCAGGTCAAAGATTCAAGTGTTGGAAACAATCTCTTGCACAATGTGTGGGGCAAGGTTACGTACATCAAATCGCAAAGCGATCCTGCCTGTCCCCGACCCTACGTTAAGCAAGAGCTAAGTCAAGCACTTGGTATGCCCACTAGAGATAGGATAAATAGTTTATTGAGTGTCCTTTCAGGCTTGTATCTCTGATGAATAAAGTTTATTACCTCAAGAGACATAAACAAGTATAGTTTCTGAGATTCAAATTACAAAACTCATAAGGTCTATTGAATGAAATACGGAATCATATGCTTCGTATATATATATAAAGGTCATAGAACATAGTTGGAAGCTCTTATCATCATATATGAACCAAAGGCCTTTGGCACATTGGAGAACATTTTCCCCATTGGAACTTATTAATGTGCTTGAATGCCGGCACAAAAATGCTATGTAATTTTGTTCTTTGACTAGGTCGGATTAGTGGTACCTTTTGTCAATATGAAGTTACTACACTAATCAAAGGGGATGATTTAGTTCCATTATTCTAAAAGCGCAAGCAAAAACGAATGAAAAAAGTGAGTACTAAGTACCAATTATGGTTTAAGGTAGGCTTCCTTAACATTAGCAAACAAAGCAACTTTATCCAAATATAAAGGCAACTAAAAGTATATAATAGTAAATACCAGCACCCCATGGTCCAACATCAGTATTTGTAAGTTCCACACGAAGCTTTTCGACTTCACGTGCCATAGAAACCAAGCTCTTCTCCATTGCTTGTCTTTGTTCCATCAGCTCCATACATCCTTTCTTCTCATAAACAATAGCATCTCTACAAGATACAAAACATGTAAAGTTCATAAATTTGTGTTAATTAAAACTTTAGGAATTTAAGCTTTAAAGATAGAGGGAATATAATATTGGAGTCACGTAGAGGCCATGCACACGTATGCATGGAAGTTATGTTAAGTTATTTGTTTGGTTTTAAGTCCGGGTCATGGGGAGATGAATGTAGTGGAGTAGTGGGCAACTATGCTCATGGGTCTGTTGAGTCTTCCTTATTGTTGCTATTTCCTAATTTCTAGTAGTAGTTTGTTTATGCACGATGTACTTAGTTGGCTATATATAGCCTGGTATTGCTTAATGAAACTTTATCGAATTCAGTATACTTTGTGTTTCTATATGCACTTGTCACTACAAGTGGTATCAGAGCACAATTGAGAGATCCATTAGAGGGCTGAGTGAGATCAAGAGAGCAGGAAAGAGAGCTGTAGCAGAGAAGAATGGAGGAGGAACCAAGCCATTTCTAGTCAACCCACGTACCAAAATTCGATGGAGATTATGATCATTGGCACATGGTCATGAAAAATCTCATCCAATCAAAGGAGTGTTGGAGTGTGGTAGAAGACGGGTATGTTGTGATCAAGGCTGGAGAGCAAGCTACAGCAACACAGAGAAAGACATATGAAGAAAACAAGTTGAAAGACTTGAAGGTCTTGAATTACTTGTTCCAGTCCATTGACAAGTCAATTTTAAAGACAATTGCGCAAAAGGAGACTTCAAAGCAAGTGTGGGATGCCATGAAGAATAAGTATCAAGGAAGCGCTCGGGTCAAACGGGCACAGTTGCAACGACTGAGAAGAACCTTTGAGACGTTGGAGATGAAGACTGGAGAAAGTGTGGATGATTACATGGGAAGAGTCATGTCTACTGCAAACGACATGAGGAATTGTGGAGACAACATGACGGATGTAGCAATTGTTGAAAAGGTATTAAGAACCTTGACAGAAAATTTCAACTTTGTTGTATGCACCATAGAAGAATCAAAGGATCTGGATACTATGACTGTAGATGAGTTGCAAAGCTCACTGCTTGTTCATGAACAAAAGCTGCTAAAGAAGCCCATGGAGGAGCAGGTTCTCAAGGTTGAACAAGAAAACACTTATGGTAGAGGAAGGGGCAGGGGAAGGTCAAACTACCCCAGAGGAAGAGGTAGAGGAAGAGGACGAGGGTCATTTGACAAAAGCTCCATTG
>BJCN01155599.1:749-14403 GCA_018326445.1 Flaveria brownii
TTGAGTGGAGTTCACAATGTATTTCATGTCTCCAATCTAAAAAAGTGTTTAACTAACGAGACCTTGGTGGTACCACTCGAGGAGTTACAAGTAGATGAGCAATTACACTTTGTTGAAGAGCCGGTTAAGGTAATGGATCGGGAAGTCAAGATCCTTAAGAAAAGCAAGATACCCATAGTCAAAGTTGATTGGAACTCAAGACGTACACCAGAATTCACATGGGAATGTGAGGATCAGATGAAGCTTAAGTATTTCATCTGTTCGAAACAACAATGATAGCCGGCGAAGGTATTGATTAAATTTCAGGACGAAATTTCTTTCAACATGGGGATGATCTGACAACTCACTAGATTTTGTTGTGCAAATGTAGTAAACCGAGGATGTAACACAACCATGTTCACAATTTAAGGGATGAAAATTCTTTCAATATGGGGATAATGTGACATCCGGTAATTTTTCGTTACCAAACTCCGTTAATTCCGTTAGGTCTTGCATACACATGTCGTAAACACACATTAGTTTTTGTAGAATGTTGGTGGCCTAATAATAATTAACAATGATTATCAGATTATAATTTAATTAGTAATGTTGATTATTAATTTGTGGTTATGTGATTCATGAATTTTAAAATATTATTTGTGAATCTTACTTTGCAACGTGTTAACGCGTTATATATGATTCATGTGTTTTGTTATTAGTTTAAATATATAATTATTATTGTTGAATAATAATATATAAGTTTGGTAGTTAAAATCATTTAAAAATGTGTTAAAAGATTTAATTTTTACAAAAAGGTGATCAAGGAGGGGTTAAAGTGTAAAAAACAAAACTTAATTTTGGTAAAACCCAACCCTAGCCCCCTAACCCCCATTCGCCCGAAACCATGATCCCAAACCCCTCCCCCCTTTCTTGTAATTTTGAATAGCTACATCAAGCATTAATCGATTTTGGCTTGGGTTCATGTGTTCCAACGTGGTAGCAAGCATAATTCTTGATTCCTACGTGATTAAAGGTTAGATTTGGATTGGTTTTTCATAGTTTTTGATTCATGAAGAACCCTAATTCAATTAACATGATTTAAGCCGAAACTGATATTGTTTGATGATAATATGATGTTAGTTGTATTGAATTGGTGTTAGTGTACGTGGATTATGCGAGAAATTTATGAAATTGAATGATTGTTCATACCTTGCTATTAGTAGAAACTTTAAGGTTGGAGATTTGGGACTTATGATGGATGAATGATGTTTATCATGTTCAGATGATTGTTATTAACTTGATTAGGTATAAAGTTGATGAATTTATGAATGAATTGGATGGTAGATGTACTTTTGGGTGTTACTTTCCCGAAGGGAAACTTTATTCATGTGGGTCATTGGATATTCTGAATTAAGCATGTTCCTGATGTTAGGATCATGCAAGAATGCTTATTGATGGTGTCTAATGTGATAAAATATGTTAATTGAGTTGTATGGATGCTTGATGCATTATTTGTTCTTATAGAATATTGCAAGATGTTTTATGTTAGGAGATTATGAAACTATGTTTGAAGTTATGATAGTTCATTATGGTGTATGATTTATTAGTTGTGGTGTAGTTATAATTGTGTTGAGCATGTTGATTTCTTGAAGTTCGCATGAGTTGTATCATAAACTATGGTTGTATGATGAACCTTATAGAACTAAGGGTTTATGATGTGGCATACATGAAAAACTAGTATGATAACCATGTGTAATGAGTTGATATACTTGATCAAACAAGATTTCAATTAACATGTCCCCAACAGGTTAAACCAGTTCAACTAGATCGAATGAGTCTTGTTTTCCAAAACCTAGGGTCATCGTGTTTATTGAGCACTTAGGGTTGTTAAATTTCGGGTGTACATGTACTTATGTACTTGTGTGTTCTAGGTAACCTTTGACAGGTTGCCTTCCCACCCATCTTTAGCTCTTTGTTATCATTCTTTTGCGAATTAGGTGAGTTTAATGCCCCACTTTTACTTACTCTCTTTTGGGGGAGGAAGCATACTTTATTTTTAAAATGCTTTACTATTATTACATATGTTTAGTAAGACATAGTGTGTTATACCATAGCGGGAAATCTTGGGTAGTACTACTGGGTCTGACAAGCCCCACCCGGACGACTGGAGCTCAAACGGGTGCAATATTGTCCTAAACGACTAACAACGTCACCACTTGGTATGTCGTGGCAGGAGGCAAACAGACAAACATACTCAGCTTCAATTGTGAAATCACTATTTTTTATTACTAATGAAATTAGACTAGCTATCTATTTCAATACACTTGTTTATATTCTACTAACGCTATTGTTTATGATGATTACAAACTCTTGAACTTACCAATCGTCATGTTGACACTTTCTTATGTTTTTCTCAGGTCGTTACTAGAAGCTGCCTAGGAGCACGAACGAGTCATGCATACTTTGAACAAAAATTTATCTATTTTTGACTTATTGCCTACTTACATACTTTGGTTTGGGCGCGTGTTTTACGCAGTTGACATTTAGTATCTTGGTTTTGGAATATTTACAAAATGCTTCCGCAAATGTTTTAAAGTTTTAAACTCTGAATTATTTTAAATGTTGCATATACTGTTGTTCTGAGTAACTAATGACTAGGATCCTGGTTTGTTCACTTGCCTCGTGGTAAAACCCCGCACGTGGATTTAAGGGTGTGACAGCTTGGGAAGGTTTCATGTCCTAGCACAAGCTCTCTCCCTTTTGATTCTTCATCAGATCTCTTTCTTTCAAAATAGAGAAAGGAAGAAGTGCTAGATTCTTTCATTATTGCCATTCTTCTATTCCCAAGTTGAACCTTTTAGTTCATCCTCCTCATCCCCATTCTACCTTCCATCCCCTTCTCTTTTGAGCTGTCATAGCCATACTTATCTAGAAGCTCATTCAGTTTGACTTCAACATTAGATAGAGTCTCATTGTCTTTAGTCCATTTAGAGGAGAAAGAGATTGGTTGTGCAGCTTGTACAACTTGGTAGCATCATCTGAGATTCTAAATGACACTAACTGGGTAAAGGAAGGCACATCCAAAGGATCTTATGGTGTTGAAAGTTGAAAACTTAGGATGATAGATTGCTGAAGGTTAATGGTATCCTGAAGTGTTTTAACCTTGTGTTCAAGATCCGTTGCCCTGACTACAGATTGCTAAAGAGTTATAAGTTGTTGCTCTAAGAAAGTAACTCTTGTAGCTTGATGTTGGAGAGTCTTGAGTTAAGGTTTCACCTCAGTGACTCTATCTGCGGAAGCCTTCAGTAGACAGTTCACAAACTCAAGAACTGTTGCTCGTTCAACATAACCTTGAAGCCTTGCATGTTTAACTTGTAAGGCATTCAGTTTTAGAGGAATCTCAAGGTTATGGGCCGTCAATTCATGGATTTGTTCTAGACATCCCTCATTCACAAGTGTGGAATCCTTGGGAGCTGAGGTCCTAGGCTGAGCCTCTACACACTCACCACCAGAGTGGTTTCTTGGTGCCCTGCATTTCTCTTCTCAAGGAATGACTCCAAAGAGATATTCTTAAGGAGAGTTGTTATGGTTATGGTATTAAGTATGTTGTCTCTGTCCTGCTGATTAATTGATGGATCATCAATAGATAGCCTCTTCCATATTGATCCTTTCCTCCCTAAGATCAATCTCTTAGGATGAGGGATGTGGGTTAGATGTCTTTACAAACATATCAGTCTCCATATTTTGTAGTGTATGGGAAGGGGGAGACAGTGAGTCATGCTGAAGTGTAGTATAAACATCTTCATCCTGGGTCATAGATATGTGTATGGGTGATTAAGGAATTGAGTCAATGGCCTGGATGTGAATCAGTTCCTAATGAAACTTCTTCCTCATAAGTTGTCTCAATAATATGGATATCCTTTTTTGATTACTCAATAGAGTGTTCGGAATCTAATTGAGGGCTGACAAATTTGCTTGGGTTCTACTCACAAGAAAGAAGAGTAACACTCTATTTTGAGCTCTGTTTAGTGTGACTGACACCGTTGACTTGAATAGGACCCTTTTTCTAGTCTTGCCTTATGGAGGGGAGGTGATTTGGGGGCCTGCATCTTCTTAGTAAAAGATGCAGGGATTCATTTCTATGTTTGTGCTTTAGGCTTTGAAGTGGAGGGTGTAGGATGAGTAGTGGAGGGGGTGGGAGCAGCAATGAAGGGTGTTGCCATGCTGCCACCCTGAGGCTTAGTGCCATCAAACATATGTACGTATAGGGAGTGACCTTCCCAGAAAAATATTTTAGGTTAGCCTTGAACTTTCGAAAATAGCTTTGTTTAAAGTTCCTAAGGCATATAAAACACCTAATTTTAAGTTTGTTACCCAATTCTTCTTGTAAAGTCAGTTGAATGAATCTAGGGTACATTAAATACTTAAATTTTGCAGCAGCATTTATATTTTTACAAAGGTTTTGAAAACTAAAGTTTTAAAAATCATAACTCTATTGTTTGACAATCCCCATGTATAGCTATTGCTAGATCCAATGGTACTTGATCCCATCCTCCCGACTTGTATGACAAGCAGTGTAAGAAGATATGAAGAATGATTCTCCAATTATGATATACCAGTGATTTGGAGAAGATGGATATTAGTAGGGGATCTCTGTATCCCATCTCCTTGAAAGTGGCACTTATCACTTTGCTGGAGAATGAAGATTCAATATTTGCATCGTTCAACTAAAGACATTGTCAAATCTTTGCACAGGAGATGGTGATCTTCAGTCCTTGTACCGTTGCGGTGAGGACTTTTGCTCCATCTTGCCTCTGAATGGAACATGTAGTCCAGAATTCTTGAAAGTGTGGCTTAAAAATCATCAGGTCTACATACATTGCAAAAGCATAATTGTTATTACGTAAGAACTGGAGAATTGTATTTAGACGGAATCACCAGTGGGTTCAAGTGATGCGGTGATATTGTAATTCGATCTGAGCTCTAGGTTTTGAGCGGCCATGGAAAGGTTTTGAGATCAAACTTTTGTAGGGCTTAATAGATGTGAAGTTTTTGAGTGATTTTGATTTAGACGAATACTGAAGATGACAATGGTAGGAAAAGTTTAGATTAAACAATTTCTAGATAATATATAATAGTGTTATTTTAAAATTTTAACGACCGTAACAGTAAAATCCGACAACTTGTGATGATGGAACAATCTTTTCAGACAACTACAATCGCGCCACTACGTACCGGTAGATACAAGTGGGTTACCGGATCTTTTTAAAAGATACGGTGTCAAATCCGTCCTATCTTCCGAATTGCGCTTCTTTACTGATTTGCAATATTCGGCATATGCCCAGCTGTACCCATTTTAGTTATCAACAAAGAATTATTTTACAACTTTTATCAGATATCATCATGTAAATCATTTAAATATTCAAAGTTCATCATCTCAGTAGCAGATACGAGATATTTAAATCTTCTTTCATTAAAAGCCTTTATGAAAAGATCTGTATGGACTTTAATTAATTTAATGATTTTCTTTTCTATAAAATCTCTAATAAAAAGATACCTGATGTCAATATGTTTTATCCTAGGATTCTAAATAGGATTGTTAGTGATTAAGATGGCACTATTATTGTCAATATGAATTGGACTGTTCATGAAGGTTACTACAGTCTCTAAGTTGATTTGAATCCATAGCATCTGAGCATAATAACTAGACACAACAATGTAATTTGCTTCAGCGGTTGATTTAGACTCACAGATTTGCTTCTTGCATTGCCATGAAAGCAATCTTCCCCCTAGAAATTGACATACTCATGAAGTGGACTTTTTGTTCATGTTGCATCCTCCATAGTTACTGTTTGTATATCAATAGAGATTGAAGTCTGCACTCTCCGGGTACCATAATCCCAACTTAGATTCCCATTTAAGATACTTTAGAATTCTCTTGGCAGCCATTAGATGTGATACTTTTAGGGAGCTTGAAATATTGAACACAAGCATGTGATAAACATGATATCTGGTCTACTAGCTATGAGGTACATGAGTGTTCCAATGATGGGTATGTACTGCTACTGAGCAACTACTTTCCCCTCAAGATCAGGAGTTAATAAACGTGTCTTAGACATAGGGGTTTTTGCAACCTTAGCATCAGTAGCTTGGAATCTCACTATGATATCTTAAACATACTTAGATTGATTTATGAAAATGCCATCAAAGGTTTGTTTTAGTTGTAGCCCTGGAAAGAAATTATGTTCTTCCATTGAACTCATCTTAAACTTAGACTTCATGAGACTTTCAAAGGCTTGGCACAAGCTCTAATTTGTAGACCGAAATATGATATAATCCACATATACTTGTACCAAAATGATATCTATATCAACTTTCTTAATGAAAAGAGTTTATCTATAGATCCTCTAGAGTATCCATTTTTCTTGAGAAAGGTAGAGAGTGTCTCATACCATTTCTATGGGGTTTGATGAAGACCATAAAGTGCTTTATCATGTTTGCATACATGATCTGGATACTTTGGATCTTCAAAACCAGGAGGTTGGCTGACATAAACTTCTTCATCAATTTCACCATAGAGAAATAAACTATTGACATCAATCTAAAACACCTTGAATTCTTTGGAGGCGGAAAGTTCTAGAAAAATTATGATTGCTTCAAGCCTAGCCCATGAGCAAAGACTTCATCATAATCAATTTGTTCTTCTTGTGTGTACCCTTGTACCACAAGTCTAGCTTTGTTCTTGATAACAATGTCTCTTCCATCCTCTTATTTGTAAATAGATGTTTTGTTCCTATTACAGTCTTCCCCTTTGCAAACCTTCTGTCTAGCAAATTGAAGAAGCTCCTCTTGCATAGCTTCTACCCAGATGTTATATCTTATACACTCATTAACTTTCCTTGGTTCTAGTTGAGATAAAAAAGCATGAAAATAAACAGATGCTTGATTCATTCACCTCGCTTCTTATATCATCACCAGCATCAACATTATCAGTGACTTTCTCAATTGGGTGCTCTTTAGAAATTCTTAGTCTTGGGATTAGTTAGAGTTGTTAAGATAGATCCAATTTGGAGAAGTTTGTTTCAAGAAGTTTAGTAGATGAATTAACTGGGTCAACTACCGAATTGACTCCTTCTTTAGCATTTATCACACTTGGTTCCTTTTCAAGAGATTTCCTAGTACCCTAATAATCATGAAGCTCCCCATTTAATGATTCATCATGAGCAATTGATTGTTGACCCATATTGTTTGTGGTACAATCATCTACTTTTGTTGAATGTGGCTGAACTGTATCAGCAGATGACCTGTTGTAACTAACACCCTCTGGTAGATCAACCTTATAGTCTTGAGTACTTGGAACTTGTATATCTACTAATTTGTTGGTTGAGTATCCTGAAACATTCTCAATCAAATAGTTAAATGCATTTGTGAATCCTTTTATATCAAACATCCAAGTTCAACTATTTCCAACACTATTTGAGGATTTATTATTAAATGACATTTTTAGATTCCTCAATAGTGTGATCAACTTTATGGTAGACTCAATAAGCCCTAGCATGTGATGAGTATCCTACAAAAAACCCATCTACTAATTTCTTAAAAAATTTAGGTAAATGATGTTTGTTATCAAGAAAAGTGCATGGATATCTAAAAGGTCTTAGAAACCATATGAATGGTTTCCTCTTATGCCATAATTCGTAAGGGGTTTTCCATGTGACTTAACTATCAACGTCGTCTTCTTAACAAGCATACAATGATGACTACTTTAGACCAGAATGTTATAAGATATTTGGAGTCAGACAGCATAGTCCTTATGGCCTCAGTAAGTTTCCTATTTCTCTTTTCAGCAACTTCGTTTTCCTGAGGAGTTCTAGGAGCACTATATTGCCTTACAATACCTTTGGATTCATAAATTGAATCAAGGGTGTGGTTTTTGAATTCAGTTCCCTTGTCATATCTAATTATTTTAACTTTTTAATCAATTTAGTTGTCAATTTTGATAATAAATGATTTTAAGTTTTTAGCAGTTGCATCTTTAGTTCTACAAAAAAAAAACAAGTGAATCTTGTAAAATCATCTGTTATTACCAAGTAATATGATTTTCTCCCCAAACTCTTTACACCTGTTAGCGTAAAAAAGTCCATATTTAATAGATGTAATGGAGTTGTGATTGAATTCAATTCTTTAAACTTATGAGAATATATGTTGATAGGTTCAAAATGGATCGATCTGTGATGATATTGTAATGCAATGATCAAATATAAACACAAAGTAATCAAACACATGCAACTACTTCAAAATTCATAGTTGTTTTCATTGATAGTAGATGCAAATGGATACAATGTGCAAGGTGAATAACAACAAAAAGTTCAAACTATTTCGAGCACCTGCAAAATAACATATCATATCCTATTTATACTAAAAATGAAAACAAAGAAACATATATTTACAAATAAGTCCCTATACTAAGTCAAAACAAAACAAAATGACTAATGCTAATCTTCAAAGAGACTCCAACAATACTCCCCCTAAGATTTTCATTTGTCTTCAGTCAATTGCAAATTCTTCTAGTTCTTCTTTGATTGAGAACATCGGCTTGTCTCTATACATCTCTAATTCCTTTAAAGCTTTCTGAATTAATGACTTGAATTTAGCTGCCAAAATTCCTTGTTCTGGCTTTGATTCATTTGTTTTGATCTCCATCTTCTCCATCACTTTTAATGTTTCTTTTGATAATCCAGCTATATCAACATTTGCATAGAATTCAATTGGTTTAGGATAATCATTTGAATGAATTTACAAGACACCTTTACTTGAAATCCTCATGAATTCAATGTTCTTGATATCCTTCAATATAATGTTTTCATATGCTAGAGCTTTCCTCAACAAAATTTGCTTCATAGCAACGTTCATTACTTTAATCACAATCATAAAGTACTTCCTGTCATTCTCAGTTGCGTCAGATGATACTCTCTTAAACTTTTGATTTGACAAAAATGAGATATAACTTGGATGTAAGAGTTTAAGCTCAAACACTCTAAACAAGCATATCATATCTGAAGATCAATATTAGGTTGGACTCACCATAATTGTTAGGTTCTTTTTGTTATATATGTTATAGGTTTTATGTTAGTTTATTTCTATTATGTAATTTTGTAGTTTGTTTTGTGTTTAGTATAGTTTCTCCGACCTAGCGAAACTACGAGCAAAACTATAGTTTCACTTGTAATCAGTTGATTTAGGACACCAAGCAAAACTGTGTTTCGCAGCCGGGTGAAACTAAAATATGGTCAGGAAAGTTTCGCAGTCCATCAAAACTGTAAGCGAAACTACAAACTGCATATATATTGTAATGATCAAACTTTATGTGCAAATTTTTCACAACCCTAATACGAATATTCTTCTTTGCAATTCTGTTCTCATTTACTTTTTGGCTGGAAATCACTTTGTTATTCATCTTTGAGCCTTTGTTACTTCTTATGATTATGGTTTTGGCTATCTCTGTTATACATTTGAAAACCATTATTTAGATTGTTGTTTGAGCCTTATTACAGTGGGATTATTGAGTGTTATTCATCATTTGCACTGATATTCAATCATGCTGGACCAACAATATGGTATCAGAGCCATAGTGCTCTTGATTTTGTTGAGGTTTTAGAAGGTTTTTGAGAAAAACACTGTTTCATTAATTTCAGATCTTATAGTGTGTGTTTTTAGCTTCAAAATCTATTGGAAAAGATCTATTTTTGGCAAAGGAAGATAGCCTAATCATCCAATCATGAATTCATGTTGATTTGGGTGATTTCTGGTTGATTTCTTGCACATAAAGGTGAACATAAGCATCTTTGATTCATTGAAGATTGTTCTTGATTCCCAGCGAAACTACCATCTTTGAACGAAAGTTCTCTATACTTTGTTGCTAGAACAAGCAAAAGTGCTGCCGAAATTATCATCAGAACGAAAGTTCTACTAGTTTCAGTGAAATTACCAGCGAAATTTGGCTTCTTGAAGCACTGTTCTAGCGAAACAGCTCCTCATCTGCCGAGGGAAATTTCCAGGGAATCTACCAGCAAAAATTCCAGTGAATCTATAGATTCTTAAGCGAAATTAAGGATGACTTCAACCAGTATCACCATTTCTGATTTGGAGAGTGTTGCACCAAATAGGCCACCAAGGCTTATATATGGTGATAACTTTGAGGACTAGAAAAGATGTTTAAAGGCTTTCTTTTACTACAAAAGACCAGAATCAATGGGAGTCAATAGTAAACGGTCCACATACTCCTTCTATTACTATTGGTGCAGTTACCTCTCCAAACACTGATTCATTGACCTTTACTGAAAGAGACCTCAAGTTAATTGATCATGATCAGAAAGCTTTCAGGGTTTTAAGCTTATGATTATCACAAGACATCTACAACCGCTTTGCCGAGCATGAAAGTGGAAAAGCCTTATATGATGCGTTGTGCAAATTTTATGATGGAAATGAATATCTCAAGAAGAACAAGAAAGCTCAAGCTGAGAAGGAATTCAACTCATTTGTTGGTCATAAAAATGAAAGCCTAACTGATATTACCAAACGGTTTTTGTCAGTATCAAGTACTTTGAAGAGATAGATGAACAATTAGGCAATCATGAGCAAGTTACTAAGCTTTTGGACTCACTTCCACCGCAATGGAGCTTGCAAGTCAGGATGTTAAAGCAGGAATGGAACTTTGCTGATTATAAAGTTATGGAAGCAATCAACAAACTAAAATCATTTGATCTTGATTTGAAAATAAAGATATACAATCAATCCATGATGCCTGCCACAGTATATCCACAAAACGTTACATTAATCTCATCCGCTGCAAACTCGTCCGTATATGGTGCAACTTATGGTGGATTCATAGGATATGGTGTGTTAAACAAATGTAGTGGTGGATCTACAAGTGTTGGTTCAAGCTCAAAGACATCCATCACTACTCAAATTCCATCTGATACAATGGCATTATTAGGGATGTTTGTTCACACCTATGAAGCTTTAGTTGCGAGGGAACTGAAAGGAAAAGGGATGACTGTTGAAGATATGTGCCAGGTGGATCCTGATGATCTTGATGAAACTGTTATCCAATGGTAGATGGAAATGCTCACACTGCGTGCAAAAATATTTTATTGAACGAACTGGAAGGAAGAATTTTGGCAACCAAAATCAAAATGCCGAATTGGGTTTTGATAAGTCAAAATTAAGATGCTTTAGTTGCAAACAGCTAGGTCACTTCAAGAGAGAATGTCCATCTCCTATTATCACGGAGTCAGGAACTTCTGGAACATCCAAAGTTATCTCGATCAACGACAAGGAAGAAGCCAAGCCAAAGAAGGAAACAACACTAATCTCAAACTTTGATTGGAGTGCAGAGATTAAAGAAACTAAAGAAGAAATTAATCATGCATTGGTGGCTGAGGTGGTAAATAGTGATATGGATTCAGTTGAAGATTTTGATCCTTCCAAGGAGTTGAAGAAATTAATCATGCATTGGTGGCTGAGGTGGTAAATGGTTTGGTAGAAGGTGAGAAGAAGTTGACAGTAGGTGCAACTCATGAGACTGGGAAAGAGAGCCAAGTTGAAAAGAGCGGGGTGAAGCAGAATTTTAGTGATGAAGAGATTGAAGAGGAACTTCAGGGGGAAGAAGACAGGAAGATGGCATTGGAGGAGAAAGAACACAAAAAGAATACTCCGGTCTGCAATGCGAGAAGGCCGTAGGTGCTGAAAAGGTAGTTATGAGTCTACCATATGAGGTAATCCAAGATATGTGTTCTTCTCTATGCAAAATCCATTTATTTGGAGTTTACAAAGCTAACAGATTATTGTTAGATAATTAAAAGGAATTAAAACAAATAAATAAGGAACTTAAAACAAATGAGTCTAAATATTTTGCCAAGTTAAATAAAGCTTTGAAAGAAAATGAGCATTTAAAAAGAAATATTTTGGAAAGAAATGTTGAAATAAATGCTTTAACAGAACATGTGGCACTTGCCGAATTTAAAACATGCAAATTAAAAACCAAACTTGAAAATGGACAATTTCTGAGATAAAACATGAGGACCTTTGCAAAAAGCCATGGGGGCTGGAATTAAGACTGGTTTGGGATGTCAAGAGACCACTCATGTTTATCCTCCTCCAAGTACTCATTGTTATTCTCCTATGCCTATACCTCATCCAACAAATGAATTAATTCAGAATGATACTAACAGTTTATATGCAGGTTTAGAAGGAGTAAACCATAAGGAGATCGAGAGGAATATGGTTATGGTGCTAGTAGTGGTTTGGGAAACTCTAGTAGTAGCATTTACGATTCCAAAATATCTTCGATAGACATTAATTTAAGTAGATTTGTGTCTCAAACATCTGCTATAGACAATGACGTGTGTATTTCTAGTTCTAGTTTTAGTTCAACTTATTCATCATCAGATGTTTCATAATTAACTCATGATGTTCCTAATGCTTGTGTTAATGAAGAAATGCTTATTCAAATTAAGCTGCAAATAGACGTACAGACTCAAATTGTTTTGAAAAATTTCTCTCTCATCCTATCCCATCTTTTACACCAATTCGAATTTCTACACGTGATGAAACAGAGCCAACTTCCTCAGTTGTTAAAACTATTCATGTAAATAAATCAGAATCTACTAAAGTTGAGGTCATAAATGAAAGATTAAAAGAATCAACTAATACTTGTAGCAATTCTAATTCATATGTGTTTGAATGTGAGGAAGAAGTTGAAATTGATCAAGCTCCAGTTTCAACTCATAAAACAAAAGGTGTAAAATACCATTGTTTTAAATGTGGGAGGGATGATTATGTAATCAAACACTGTCCTAAGCATGTTGATAAAACTGTACATAATAATTCTTTAGGAAGTAGATTAAATCACCTTGTAAATAATTTCTTTTATAAAAAGTCTCTGTTACAAGACCTAAGTTTGTCCAAACTTGGGTTCCGATTTCTAAATCTTAATAATTCTTTTGTTCAATTGTCTGGATCATTCAAGAAAAACTGTCAATAGTTTCTGGCGTGTTAATAGTGGATGTTCCCAGCATATGACTGGGTTGAAGGACCTACTCACCAATTATCGAATAATAAATAGAGGATACGTGGCCTTTACCGGAGACAAGAAAGGTGGAAAGATGATTGGTCAAGCTGAGGTCTCAAATGGTTCGTTGACTTTGGAGAAAGTGAACTGTGTTCCAAAACTTGCATTCAATCTATTGAGTGTATCAAAAATTTCTGATAAAAACATTACAATTTTATTTATGTCCAATGAATGCATGTTCTTGAAACCACAGTTCACTGTTCCAAAGGATTTAGTGATCATGCACGCTCCAAAAAAGAATGATACCTATCTGCTAGATATGGGATCAAAAGAATCAACCTCCACAGTGACTTGTCTCCTGTCAAAAGTTTCATCATCTGAATCCTTTTTGTGGCATAGAAGATTAGGACATTTTAATTTTAAAAACATAAATAAGTTGGTTAAAAACAATCTTTGTGAGGGGACTACCACTTAAGGAGTTCTCAGTGGTATAAAAGTGCATAGCCTGTGCTCAAGGAAAGTAGCACAAAAGGCCACACAAGCTTAAGCTTGCAAATTCAATTTCAAATCCCCTCGAATTGTTACATGCTGACTTATTTCGTT
>BJCN01155610.1:5351-18519 GCA_018326445.1 Flaveria brownii
TGATGTGGGACAAGTCCCATACCTTGCAATGGTTTCGGTCCATAATATTTGACTTGTTACCACTAGTATACAACCCGAGTTGACCCGTCTCCATACAAATAGGCTGAAATTTGAAATTGTGACTTCTACTTGTTATTGCTGAAATATGGCTCAACACATTTTTCTGTCCAATTATATATATTTTTGTTATACATAACTGTTTGTCTAATGCTATTACAATAATAGTAGTCTATCGTTTTTAAAACTTTAGTTGACTTTCAGCTTTTTTGACCCATGTAACACGTTTTCTTTTTACCTAACTTTTTTTTTTAATCTGCTTGCTGAGTTAGCAGTAAGCAATTAATCATAAACCCAACAGACCCATTTATAAGTTATGGCACTAAATTGCCACAACTACTTGTTTCCAGACCTGCAATTTGTGCCCAGAGTCTTTAATCATAATCCGATTATCCAATGACTGTTTGTGAAGAGTTTGGGTAATTTTTTCCCATGACAAATCATCCAAACAAAGGTTTGGAATGTGGACAAAACTGATTATAAAGTGAGAATACAACCAGGGAAAATTGGGCTGGAAGCTCAACTGAACATTTTTCACAAGGGAATGGCAAGAAGGCAAGTGGCGGATGTTTTCCGTACTTCTCCTTGCTGCATGAATTTTGTATACAATTGTATCATCATCAATATTTCAATTATTATCGGTTTGAGAATATCAAAACATGTAATATTAAAAACAAAAAAGAATAGAATTTGCATGTGACCGTTGTGTAAGTTATGAGTTTTGACCCGTTACCCATTCCGTATCAGACCCATTATTGATTCATATACGTTTTGTTTCAGATATATTGGACAACTATTCTAGGTCACCCTATCTGGCAGCAGATACAGACCTTTTGAATCCACAAGGTAATGGAGACATTCAAGGTATGACTTTTTTTTTCCCTTAAAAACTTGAAAATGTATATTATTCTTAAAAATATTAATAATAATATTTGAGGGGGTATTGATATGTGTCCTGGCCTGCCAGGAGATAGTAGAAGGCTGGACACTATATCAGAAGGCTTGAGTTATGAAGGGTTTGGCAGTGATTAATTTACTATTACTCATGGTAGTAATTCCAGCCATTTAACTATCAACTGTGTAGATAGAGCCTTATTTCCCAAAAAGAAAAAAAAGAAAGAACAAAACCTTAAAGTATTAGTTTCTTTTTTCTCAGAGTTGGGGCGGATCTTTTGCGTGAAATTCATTTTACTTGCAACAATATTAAAAATATATAGATTATGATATTTTATGAGTTGAATTATTTAAACTACCATAAGTATGTAATAGAAGGAAACAATGGAGATGAACAGATTAAATGGGTAAAGCAGGTCAAAAGTCGCCAAACTGTATTTGAAATGATTAAGACCACGTAAATCATTGCATTTCAAGAATTAGCTCGCTGTTGTGCTAATTAAGTTTGTTAATCATATTTATAACATTAATTATTTATACAACACAAGAAAATAAAAGAACAGAAAATATTTCGAGAGTGGCCCGGGGTAACCTGAACCATTTTCAGTTTATGCAGATTTTATTCAAGTTTCTTTTTCCAATAACATACAGTGGTTGGAACCTAAATTGCTGGATTATAAATAGGGTTCCTGAAGATCAAAAAACATTTTTATTTTTTCAACTAACCAACCTGACCCGATGCTCGTTGTAATGCAGGTCGACATGCAACACATGTAGACAGAAACTTTGGTAAATAACTCATGCATCTGAGCTATTGAATAACGATCCGCTGATGAATGTTTGTTTAGATTGCAATCTTGTTTATGCTTTGTGGTTGTTTTATTTCTTGTTTTATATAGTTTGGTGATTTGCTAATTCTAGGATTTTACTTAAATTTGATTTTGGTTTTGGTATAAATTGTAGATGTGAATGATTATTGGTTAGCTTACAAATTGGTTTTGGTTTTTTTTAGACTCTTGTATCATAACAATTGTGCCATAAATACTGTGTGAACTTTTTTCCTTTTAAGAACAATTTTCGTGAAATTTCAGGAATAATATTTTGTTGATTTGCTATTTCTTTTTTCACCTTTCCTTTAGTTTGTTTTTACTTTAATATCTATGTGTTGTATGATTTATTGTATGATGTCTTGCTATCGTTATGGCTTTTTGTATACTGTATGCTATGTGCTGTATGATTTATTGTATGATTTATTGTATTGTTGTCTGGCTTTCAGTATGGCTTTTGCTATCGAGTCGGGGGTCTCTTTGGAAGCGGTCTCTCTACCTAACAAGATAGAGGAAAGACTCGCCTATACCTACCCTCCCCAGACCCTGCTCTTGAGTGGGATAGACTGGGTTTGTTTGTTTGTTTGTTTGTTTGTTTGTTTATCTAGTACAAAAGTAAAAGGATGTTTCTTTACCAATATTTAGGTTATCATTTATAGTTTTTAAAATTAGATTATATATAATACTTATTTTCAACTATGTTATGCGATAACATTAGATATTAGATGGTTTGGTTGTACCTTATGCCTTTCAACTTTATTTGACATTAGATTGTTGTACTTTAAGTCTTTAAGCTTATTAATTTTACAATGAAATTATAATTATTTACTACATACTAATTTGTAACGTTGGTATGGATCATGAATTGTAACATGTGTCTTAGTGGGTTGTACTCATATTTTTTTTTGTAAATTTTTAACTTTTTTATTTTTTATTTTTTATTTGAACTCAATACTTTTCATAATTTACCAATTTTTCATTTTACATTTCAATCTAAATTTTGTGAGTGAACAAGAAGTAGCGTGCGTGTGTGATTTAATGTTTTTACTCTTATTTTCTTTAGTTTAGCGGTCCAGTCACAACGACTGGTTCTAGATCGGCTTATTTAGTCTATATGTTTTACGTTTCACTTACATGGTGTAACGTTTTTACGTCTACTTTTCATTTGGTTTTATTTTTTGTTTTTTTAATACGAGTTTTTTTCAATTTTGCTGGTCATTGGCTGTGACGTGCCATTAGTATTTGGCATGATTTTACGTCCTTTGCTGTAACACAGGAGGCTTGATACTTTTGTAATATTTGTTAGTTTAAAAATTCATTACCTTCTTTTTTTTATGCAAGTAAAAAACAATACCAATTTTTAAACAAGCCGGTTGATTTTGAACCATCGGTTTAGAAGACTAATTCCGTGGTTTTAGCCTCAAGAATTGTGAACTGTTATCAATTTGGCCTATTATTCAGATGGGGGCAAATGTAATAGTGTACATGTATTTTACCAGTGCATTTATAACAACACATTGTGAAGTACGGTAAGGTTGATAAAAAAAATATGGTAAGGTTATAATAAAATAATATACTTAATCTAAAAAGCGTAATAATAATTGTGGATTTGGTACATGTCATTCTATTGTCTTAAAAAGATGGACATTTTGGTCATTGTGTCAAATACTTCAGCTCATTGTGTCTTATACGTTTATTGTGTCAAATATCAGTTCATTGTGTCATGCTGTTTACATCATTTCTTATATGTATTCATTATTATGTTTTACGTTTAGATCATTTTGTGTTTTTTTTTTGTTTCTATAAATTATATAAACTTGCTATCTGTTATTTTGTTTTATAATTAATAGTACACAATGATATGTTTTCACCAATGTAATTTTTGAAACACTTTTTCGTTCACCCTCAATATTTCATTCTATTTCGCCTTTCATTCGTGCGTACCAAACGCTACACTAGTGTTAAGAAAAGTACAATGTGTTATTTTTGTCATTGTTTCTCATAGATTATATAAATTTATTATTATCTTTCATTGTGTGTTACAAATATAAGTGTACAATAATGTTATTTCACTAGTATATTTTTAAAACTCATAGTGTTCAAGATAACATAATGACTATCAAAAAACACAATAAGACGTTGTGTTATTTTATCATTTTTTAACGTATTAGATTAATCAATTATTAATTTATTATTGTGTTTTACATTGTAAAGATACATAATAATGTTATTCCACCATTATACATTCTTAGAATTCATCATTTTAGAAAAACACAATAGTAATTAAAAAAACACAATAAGTAGATAAAAGACAAAATGAACTGCATAAAGACACAATAGCAAGTAATGAGCTTAAAACATAAAAAATTATTGATTTTTTATATAACAATACTGTACTCGTTTAATGGTAAAAATGTTCATTTTTATGGTGTATTTTATATAAAAAATTAATGTCGTATATAAAAATGAAAATTAAAAAAATGAGGGAACGTGAACCAATTTTCTAGACAACACCCAAACCAATTTTTTTCACATAAACTCTACGCTTTTAAGTCTCAACTTATCTATAGATCTTTAAACATTTTTCATAATACAAATTTGATGATAGATTACCAACAAAAGAAGTGTTGTGTTGCAATTTTTTTACGCAGACGATGATGAGATTCACATTATGATTTCTTGAATCTGATGGATGATTATGAAAGATTGTTAATGTTGTTCTTAAGGTGTTCTAGAGGAATTTTTATAGATCATCAACAACGATCAAAAGTCCTTATGAATTCATATTAAACATAGATGTTCCATCTAAATAGGCTTCTAAAGGAAAATCTTTTAAACCACATCTACATATTACAATTACTTTTATTAGGTAAATGTTAAGGACTTGTAGTTATATCATATCCATAAACTTTAATAAGAAGATCACGATGGCGACATAAACAAGCTATTTCTAACATTATTTCATTTGACCAAATACGTTAATTCTTTTATCAGATCCGCAAACATATCTTTAATGCCAATGTACTTGATACAAAGATTATTTTATCTATTCATGCCGGTACGAACAAATACATTATATCGAGGTATAGACTAGCTCGACTTAAACTATTACTGTTTGAGAAACTAATGGCAATGAAGTTGTCATAATTGATCTTCAAAGGTCGTGATATAGAGTTAATAACTTTGAGTTTGCAGTGATAAGATTTCTTAATCTATTTCCAACAACCTAGGCCGAGATCAGATTGATATCGACCTAGCATTTCAACAATATAAGCAATGATTGAATAAGTACAAAGTTAAGCATACATCAAACTTTCATAATCAGAACATAAGATAATAATCTCATTTGCTCCCTCTCAATCTCCATATTTCAAACATTAGAATGAACTGAAAACGTCACTTAACTAATGGTGAGCAATGTTACATGCTGTAACATGTAAGGACGCATATAATGTATGCCTTCTAAAAGTGTCCTAATATGCTATTGGCTAGGTCTTGGTGTATTCATGTCATGCAAAAGTAATTGATTTGTGTCACATAACAGCTATTACTGGTAGTAGAATGCCATCTACGTAAATAACGCGTATATCAAAATTGTTCCCATACATTTTGAATGTAGGTGCACTATTCCACATGATTCTTGACGAAGCCTTGTTTCTTAAGTATTACTTGTTTAACCCATATATGGATTTCTTTAACTTACATACTAAGTGTTCTTGACCTATAGGTTTGAAATCTGTAGGTTGGTTTATGAACACGTCCTTATGTAATCATCATTAAGGAAAGCAGTTTTAATGTCCATTTGATATAACTTAAAGTCAAAATGGAGCTATTAATCCATGACAATCCTTAAGAAATCCTTTCGTGAAACAGGTGAGAAATTTTCCAAGATAGTCAAAATTTTATTTTGAGTATAGCCTTTAGCAACAAATCTAGCTTTATAACGTTTAATGTTTCCATTGAGACCTAATATGGTTTTGAATACCTATTTACATCCTATGAATTTTACACCCTTAGATAATTCAACCAAATACCAAGCATCATTCTTATTCATGAAATAAAGCACATCAATCATAATTATATTCTATTAAACGATTGTTACTATTAACATATTTATTATAACAGGTTAGATCGTTACACCTTCTTAATAACAATCCCACTAAACCCCAACTGCATTTCTACCGGCTGGCAGATTTAGTAACTCCCATGTATGGTCCCTTTCGATGGCTTGAAATTCATGGTGAATAACCCCCCCACGCATTTATTCGACATGGCTGCTAGACATAAAGTAAATGGGCAGTAATGCTTAACATGTAGTGAGCTCATTGTCACTATCAGAAAAACCTTTTTGATGTGATAATCGTGTAACCATTATGGTGGCTATGAGGTTTTTTTAAGGTTCCAACTAGATATATATTTGGATGAATTGATGAAGGTGGGTCATGGTTTTAGGAGTGGATAGGATATGTACTTGTTTAAGTGACGAGGGAGTAGCTTGCATGGGTATTATGTATCGTATGACTTAATGTAGGAGTATTGGTTTCCCATGTGCCTTGACAAGTAGTCACATTAAGGAATGGGTCAATAAAGAGATGTGTATAATGTATACTTTTCACATTAGTCTTCCATTTCCATATAAAGATTTCAAATAATGCAACATAAGTAATAGTACTAAACTTTTTAGTATCTAGGTTATGTAACCCATACCTATTGCCTTAATTTGAGTACCTAATAAAAATGTTCTGTTTAGATCTATTGTCTAGTTTCCTCCTTAGTTGTGAAGGAAAAAACCACAAACAATGCAACCAAAATCTTTCATTTGAGAGACAAAAAAGTTTAGTACCTAACCATGCATGCAATGAAGTTTGGTTGACAAGGGCCTTAGCGGGTGATGTAAGGCTCCGTTCCCGGACACCTCACAGTTAGTTATTCATAGCACTAAACATACATAATATATTACATAAAAACATTGCAGCGGAAGTCATTAACAAAAACCATTCATTTTTATTAATAAATACTGTTGTTAAGCAATACAATGGGGTTTGAGTACAAAAAAATATTCAATTGCATTACAAAACAACAATATCATAGGTAGTGAATGGATGTCAGTCTTGTCCCGCTGAGTAGCTTCACCCTCGTGCCATCTTCAGCAATATTTACCTGCCAACTGAAAATATATAAAAGTCAGCATTGCTGAGTGAGTTCTAACTTTAAAAACGTTAAAAATACCTTATATAATTTATATATGAAAATACTTTTTTCAATAAAATACTTTCTTTGCTTTCGTATATGAGCACGCATCATATATACATGAAGGTAATACTTTCTTTCTTTCATTACTATACGCATTCGTTCATTTCGTACTTCTATCATTATCTTTCACTTTCTTATCGACCAATGAGCAATACCCCGAATATTGTGCACGAAGCTGATGTTGGGCCTGTGGTCTATAAATAGACCACGAGCATTGTGCACTAAGCTGACCCAGTCACCTAGGGTATGCTACAAGGGTCCCGGTCAGTCTCAATGACTGACTCTACATGCATCCTTCGGGTTAGCTAAACCGCATACAGTTGAGCTAACGACAACATGGTCGTGCACCTCCTATACATTTGCTTGCAGGACTTGCATTCCTTCATTTATGTTCCACTTTTCTTTATCATTAATCTTTCACTTTTATTAACGATAATACTTTACGTATACATTCATAAACACACCACCTAAAGTCAGACAATAGTAATTATTATGGAACATAAGAACAGCTTATAACCATGCATAATAATAACAATTAAAACCCTCAAGTCAAATTAGGGTCAAACCCTAATCATTCTGTTTTTCTTAAAATTTCAGAAAAATAAACTAAGTGTTAGGCGCATGAGGACTATGCAGGCGCATGAGGTATGCTTAAGCGCCTGAGCTTAGAATTTAGGCGCATGAACTATTATTCAGGCGCATGTACTTGTACTTAGAATTTCTAAGACATTTGCTAGGCGCATGGGGTACTGTTTGGGCGCATGAACCCTATTTGGGCGCATGACCCTACTTAGAACATTTTAAGGCAATTTTGGGTGCATGGGCCTTACGTAGGCGCATGACCAACCTGTGTAACATATTTCTAATATATTTTCAGTCCCAAATCACCACAACATCATGTTCTAAGCTTATTATCATATTCCTAAGCCTAAACAAGACATGAACAACTTAAATTCTCAACATATAAACACAAATGCATACGGTTACACATACCACATTTATAAAATCATTTACACACATTTTCAGCCTCAAAGAATTTATAAAACATAAAAAATACGGGGTCTAGAACTCACCTTAGCTGCTTTCAAGCTTAAACTCTTCCATTTGAACCTTTCAAAAGATTCTAACACCTAAACTTGACCGAAACACATGAACCCAAACACATAAGAACACATATTCTCGGACCAAAGTCGAAAACACATCAAAACCGAGCAAATAATCATGAATTACTTACATATACCTAAAAACTCCTTATTCTTCTTGAGAAACCGAGAGAACCTCAGCTTCTTTCTTCTTCTTCCTTTGTTTGTCGAAAAGCAGATGGAAAAATGTGATATGGGCGGCCATATCTCAACTATTATTAAAATATTTGACTTTTGTACCTTTTTCACTTAACTCCCCTCCACTTTGGTTGCTTTTCCTTTCCTTCAAAATACTTTATTTTTCTTTTCCACATTCATTTTCTTTTCTTTTATAATGATAAAAATTTCAGGCGTTACAAGTCTACTCCCCTTAAAGAGGTTTCGTCCCCGAAACCTGTCACACTTCAAACAACTATGGGTAATGTTGTCTCATCTCTTCTTCGGTCTCCCACATAAACTCTGAACCCCTTCGGTGTTTCCACTGCACACGCACCAGTGGAACCACTTTATTCCTCAATCTTTTTTTTTCCGATCAATGATTGCCACTGGTTGCTCTATATAATTGAGCCGTTCATCCACTTCGATATCATCCAGTGGTACAATCATATCTTCATTAGCTAAGCACTTTCTCAGATGAGATACATGGAATGTAGGATGAATTCCACTTAACTCATCCGGCAATTCTAACCGATAGGCCATCTCTTCTACTCGTGCGATGATTCGGAAAGGTCCTATGTATCTTGGGCTTAGCTTGCCCCTCTTCTGAAACCGAATAATTCCTTTCCAAGGTGAGACCTTCAACATAACTCGGTCGCCCGCCTTGAATTCTATTGGTCTACGCCTCTTGTCAGCGTACGACTTTTGCCTATCCTTCGCCGCTTTCATAAAGGCTTTGATTCTTTCTAACTTCTCAGTGGTAGCATCGATCACCTCAAGGCTTCCCAACTCTTTCTGTCCAATATCACCCCAACATAGGGGTGTTTTACACCTCCTACCATATAACATCTCGTAGGGTGGCATGTCAATGCTGTCATGATAACTGTTATTATATGCCGGCATGATAACTGTTATTATACGAGAATTCTGCTAACGGTAAGTGATCGTCCCAACTTCCTACAAAATCAATCACACATGCTCGAAGCATATCCTCGAGTGTCTGGATTGTCCTCTCAGACTGACCATCTGTCTGAGGATGATAGGCCGTGCTAATGTGTAGCCTCGTCCCCATCACGTCATGGAATCTCTTCTAAAATTTTGATGTAAACCGAGTGTCATGATCCTTCACAATAGACACCGGTACACCATGATGAGCTACAATCACCTTGATGAACAGATCCTCCAATCTCACGTATGAATACGTCTCACGGATCGGTAGGAAGTGAGCACTCTTGGTTAGACTATCCACAATCACCCAGATAGTGTCGTACCCCCTCGCCGTGCGGGGTAACTTCGTAATGAATTCCATGGTGATGTGCTCCCACTTCCACTCAGGTATATCTAACGGTTGGATCTTCCTGTACGGCTTCTGATGTTCTGTCTTTTCTTGCAAACAAGTAAAGGCACTTGCTCACGTACTCCACTATATCGCGCTTCATACCCGGTCGCCAATAGTCTTTCTACATATCCTGATACATCTTCATGGCACTGTGATGAATCGAGTCTCGAGTCTTATGAGCTTCATCCATAATCCGCCCTCGTAGGTCTCCATAATGAGGAATCCATATCCATCCGTTTTGGGTCCTAACACCGAGAGTGTTTTCTCCCAACTCCGTGACTAAACCTCTCATCCTCTCAGAATTAAGGCGATCCTCCTTAAACACCTCATCTTGAAAGTCTTTCACTTGGGTTATCACATCAGCGGTCATAACCAACTGATAAGCTTTCACCCGAATCGGCTCGGGCTTCTCCTTTCGACTAAGGGCATCGACCATGATGTTGGGCTTACCCGGATGGTAATGGATCTCACAATCATAATCCTTGATAAGCTCTAACTATATCCTCTGCATCATATTGAGATCCTTTTGCTCAAAGAAATACTTTAAGCTTTTGTGATCGGTGAAGATTGTGCAATTCGTCCCGTATAAGTAGTGCCGCCAAATCTTCAACGCAAAGACCATGACCACTAACTCCAAATCATCGGTAGGGTAGTTGACTTTGTGGGTTTTCAGCTGTCGGGATGCGTAGGCTATTACTCTTCCACGTTGCATCAGCACGCAACCTAATCCCGAATAAGAAGCATCTGAATATACCACTAAGTCTTCACTCCCTTCGGGTAATGTCAAAACAGGAGCTTAGGTCAATCTTGTCTTTAAGTCCTCAAAAGCACACTCCTGTTCCCGACCCTACAAAATTTCACATCGTTGCGAGTCAATTTAGTCAAAGGTGAGGCTATCTTGGAAAAGTCCTGAATGAATCTCCTGTAATACCCCGCTAAACCTAAGAAACCACGGACCTCGGATGGCGTCTTTGGAGAATTCCATTGCATCACCACCTCAACCTTTGCCAAGTCCACCATGATTCCCTCAGCATTCACCACGTGACCCAGAAATTGAACCTCGCGCAACCAAAAAGCACACTTAGAGAATTTAGCATACAACTTCTCTCTCCTAAGTGTCTCTAATATCTTGCGTATGTGGCTGGCATGTTCTTCCACGCTCTTAGAATAAATCAGGATATCATCAATAAAGACGATCACTGATTTATCTAACATCGGCCGACACACTCGATTCATTAAATCCATAAAAGCAGCTGGTGCGTTAGTTAGACCAAAGGACATAAAGAGGAACTCGTAGTGTCCATAACGCGTACGAAAAGCTGTCTTAGGGATATCTTGCTCCTTTACCTTTAACTGATGGTAGCCAGATCGGAGATCTATCCTTAAGAACCAACTGGCACCTTAGATCTGATCAAACAAGTCATCAATCCTCGGTAATGGATACCGATTCTTCACGGTCAACTTGTTCAGTTCTCGGTAGTCGATGCACATCTGCATACTACCATCCTTTTTCTTTACAAACAAGACCGGAGCACCCCAAGGAGAGATACTCGGTCAAATGAATCCTTTATCCATTAACTCTTGCAGTTAAGCCATTAGTTCCTTCATCTCCATCGGAGCTAATCGATATGGCGCCTTGGCAACAGGTTGAGCACCAGGCATCAAATCAATTTGGAACTCAATCTCGCGATCCAGTGGCACACTTGGTAAATCTTCTGGGAACACGTCTGGGAAGTCACGCACCACTGCTACATCAGACAATTGTGGTACCGAAACATCCACATTTTTCACATAGGCCAGGTAGGCACTACATCCACGTCGCATGTACTTTCCCGCCACCGCCATTGAAATCACATTTGGAATAGTAAAAAAACGATCTCCGTAGATCGTCACCGAACTTCCATCGGACACAACTAATCGAATCATCTTCTTATGACACACGATGTTTGCTTCATAGGTTGTTAACTAATCCATCCCTAGTACTACATCGAATCCTCCTATGGGCATCACATGTAAATTTGCAAAAAACCTATGACTTTCTAGTTCTATGGTACAGCCCCTTATCATATCAGTAATTCTAGTGGACTTTCCAATAGCAGTTTCTACATCGATTGGCTCACTAATACTTCTACTACTAGCAAACAACTTATCACAGAAAGTAATAGAAATAAAACTCCTACTAGCACCAGAATCAAATAATACAGAGGCACAAGTTTGGTTTACTAGGAACATACCTGACACAACATCGGGATCCACTCTGGCCTCCTCCCGGGTCATTGTGAAGGCTCTAGCACTTGCTCTCTATCCTCCTTCTTTAGTCTTCTTCTTCGCCCCAGAGCTTTTCGCCCTCGACTTCTTGCAGTACTTACTCACGTGGCCCTCCTACCCACAGCTATAACACCTCAGCACCCTATAGTCTCTAGCAATATGGCCAGGTTTGCCGCACTTGAAGCATACATTCAATCCAAATCTACACTCACCGGTATGCTCCCTTCCACATTTACCGCACTTCCTCAGCTCCGAACTTGACGATGCCCTATGACCATCCACCTTCATCTTTTTGTTGTTTGGAACAAAACCACCACGTCCAAACCGCTTCCCGTTCCAATTCTTATCACCACCACCTATTTTATTCGCCTCCACCACAGTCTCCTCTCGCTAATCGTACAACCTACCCGCTAGATCTACAACTGATCGAAAGGTACTTGGTCGGGCGGCAATCAAATGCCTACGTATATCAGCTGGCAACCCCTCGACATACCTCTTAGTCTTCCTTGACATCGGGGTCACCTGATCAGGCACCAGCCTTGTCATCTCGTTGAATTTGGTGGTATATTGTTGATGCGTCATAGTTCCCGCGTCCAGCTGTAGGAACTCCCTCTCAATCTTGTCCAATTCTTTGTGAGGACAGAACTCCTCAATCACCAACTTTTTCAGTTCAGGCCACCTCATCTTCCCAATGGCCCTGCTGCCCTCGGCCTGGACAATGTTGTCCTACTATCATAAGGTCGTGTCCACCAACAAATGGGTGGCAAACTTCACCTTCTTATATTCTCGACACTCACTGATATCAAGCATCGCCTCCATCTCCCTCACCCATCTATAAGCAGCAGCAGCATTGCCATTCCCATCAAAAGTTAGGGGCTTGCATCTTTGAAACTCCATAGTTACATCCTCATGCAGTTTCCTTCACAGCTTCTTCCTCCTCCTCCTCACTTGAGACAATCGTCTCGGTCTCCGATCGTTCCCTTTCCTCCCTTCCAGTGGTCCTTCTCCTCTCTTTCTTCTCGTCCTCTCTTATTGCCTTGATCACTTCAGTCAATACAGATGGTAGAATCGTCTGCATGACTTGATGGACTTCTTTGATGACCCCCTCCTTCACCGAAGCCCTTAAGTCTGCACTTTTGTCACCACCCTCCTAGTGATACACTTCGGGCTCTTCACGGGCCCTCTTAGCAGTCTTGGCCTTATTCCTAGTAAGACGTGGTTCAGCACCACGT
>BJCN01155712.1:0-19278 GCA_018326445.1 Flaveria brownii
TGAAACGATCTGTATTTTGTGAGGTACAATAAGTTAATGCGTATATACAAGTCGTCATGCAGAACTCATTTATCTGTTGTTTTAAATTTTAGCTTAGAAAAAAACATAATAAACTTTTATAAAACTATTACAAGAATAACAAAATATTAAATGCACGTGTCAAATGTAAAATGTCGTCCCGCTGAATTGCGCAGGCACCCTTCTAGTGTAAAAAAATACAAATTTATTCTTCACACAATTATATGAACAAACATACACAACAAAAATATCACCTATACAAAAGTCTAGGATGAAAATCGAATAAACATTACCTCTATCTCATAAATTAAACATCGTACACACTATTAAACATAAAACTTTTTTTAATCTCTCAATTCAAAAGTAGAGTAAATGAACAAGAAAACCGTTGAAAGAAAGACCTCGTATATATCAACACACAACTAGTCAAAGGGAAACCAATAATTAAACTAGCATGGTCTTCACTTCCTGATGAACTCCATATTATTAGCTTCAACATATGTATCCAATGTTGACAATAGAAACTCTTGTGTCATCATCGTATTATCCTCACAAGAAGATTGCCAAATGAAGTCGTTGACAAAATTAAAAGATGACAACAAGTTATTCCCTGATGGTATGATGTAATCATTATCTGTTAGAAATGGCTCGGTCCAGAAATCACCAAACGTTTCATCGTTAAGCGTTTGTGGCGTTTGTGGTTCATGGTGACTCGAACCATATGTTTGTTGACTGACCGTTTCATCATCAAGTGTTTGTGGTGCAAGGTGACTCGAACCATACGTCTGTTGAATGATTGTTTCATGATCAAGTGTTCGTGATGCAAGGTGGCTCGAACCATACGTTTGTGGGACAAGATTTACTTTAGGGTTAGCCTTATCAGGTTCGAGGGTTCCAACGTGTTGGTTTTTAGATACAATTCGGTTGCTCTGAACTCGTTTCTTCAAATGTGTATTCCAACGGTTTTTAATCTCGTTGTCACTTCTTCCTGGTAACTTTGTAGCTATAGCAGACCATCTGCACATAAAACATGATTTTCTGTAAGAAGCATGCATGCGCGTGCACACACATTTATATACATAAGTTAAACTTTTAACAAAAAAAAGGTTATTTGAACGAACTTGTTGCCTAGCTTGTTATGTAATTCAATAATCACTGCATCTTCTTGTTTTGAGAAGTTTCCATGTTTCATGTTTGGACGGAGATAATTCATCCATCTCAACCTGCAACTTTTACCACTTCGCGACACACCTAAACAAAAGAAATTATAGAACGTACAATAAGCATATGTCCAAATTTCACTTGGAATTTTTTTTAACGTACTAGGAAACACTACTAAAAAAACAACCATTCGAGTGTACAGTCAAAACAGTTGTAAAACAGTCGCAAATGCCATTTTTAACATACCCGCAAACTTGGGAAGTAAGCCCCAGTTCCAATGACCGTATCGTTGTATGTAGGCTTTTAACTTGTTGTCTTCATCTTCACTCCATGCGCCTTTCTTTAGTCCGTTTTCGTCATAACATGATGCCTTCACCATCTTTTTGTCTGCCAATTAACTCTCTTTTGATCTCTATGGTTGTAACTTGTTAATCATAAACTTAGTGTATCATCCAAGTACACTTATATATATATATATACACACTTGAATCTAGGATGTATAATGTAGTCAAAATTTAACAAAATATATTTTAATATGGATCCATTGACCCTCACAACCCTCACCATTTACTTTTTGTGATATAGTAGTAAGTGTATCTCATGTTAGACAATTAAGAATTATCAAAAAGTTGAATGTTTTAGAAATGAGAAAATCACCAAATCTATGAGATGCTTCAAACATTCTTCACGTATTTGATTTTGCTTGTGTTTAATAATTTGTTCCCACAAATCCATAGTTAAATGCATGTGATACGTGATCAGTCGATCATGACTCATGTATTATTATTAAAACATCTTTTTTATAATATTGGAACCCCTGAAGCACAGCCACTACTCGCATATGTACTTCATATTTGTTAGGATTAGGATGCAACTATTAAATATACTCGCGCGTTAGCATCGGCGCCATACGCTGCATGATAAACTATAAGCTACAATTGTCCTGGCTCGTTTCTGAATTAATTTTTTGTCGAAACGTAGAGTTACCCGAATTTATATCATTGAACAAAACACATGTTATATTTGACCTCACTCGTTTTCAAATAAAATATAAGTCGAAAAGCAGACCAACTCAAAGCGTACATAAGAATTAACGTGAAAAATTGTTTTTTATTTGGCTCAGTTCGTGCCGAACAAAATTGATGTCAAAACATAAACAAACTCGAATTTAGACGGACGCATACATAAAAATAAGTACATAAGAAATTAGTTTTTTAAAGTAGAAATATAAAAGGTAAACCGATTTTACAAACTCAAGGGGTTAAAGTGAAGACATGACACATTTGCAAAAATCAGAAACAAACACACAACTAAAATGCTATCATACAACGTTTATATATGTATAAGTTCATTAAATTTGGTTATAAAGTATAATACAAAGGTTCTAATGAATTAAACATGTTTCTTTGTTTCATGGTATCCATGTCTTTCATGTATGATTTAGGGGTGAGCAAATAACCGATTTAACCGAACCATAACCGATTTAACCGTATTAACCGAACCAAATTAACCGAACAGTTAACCGATGGTTCGGTTAAGCATAACCAATTAACCGCACATTGCGGTTCAGTTTCGGTTTTGATGTGCAAATTAACCGTATTAACCGCACCGAACCGAATGTCAATTATATATAATAAATTTACAATACTTCTCATGATTTTACTAGAATTTCATATATTCATCTTTTTTAATTCACATTTATGAAAATATATTTACATAATGAATTTCGTTTTGTATAAAAGAGACATCATAAACAAACAGAAGCAATAGAAAATACACGCACACATTGTTATATGCACACCCCGACTTCGGTTTCGGTTTTGACAAGACCTTAAAAACGAATCATATTATGCACACCCTTATAAATTGGTCAAAAACTATCCTAACAACAATTTATTAGTTAATATTTTGGTTTAAAAGCATATGTTAAATATATTCGTTAATTAACCGAATTAATCACAAATTAACCATAACAAGTGGTTAACCGAAGTGTGGTTAACCGAAGTTTCGGTTGCGGTTGCGGTTGCGGTTAAAAAAATAGTATTAACCAAACTCGCGGTTTCGGTTTCAAAAATTATATTAACCGCACCGAACTGTACCATGCACTCCCCTAGTATGATTCCAAAATACTGTTAATTGAAACACATATATAACACAATGAAATTTAGCTAAGGCAACTAGAACTACTGTATATGAAAAGTGACCACTCAACTTTTAATTAGACAAACCTAATGCACAAAGCTTCTTCAACGATGTTAGTCTACTTGAAGCTTCATATACACATCCTTTTCATACTATTTTTTCTAGAGAAATTACTTTCACAACTCGAACTCGTGACTTCAGATCACATGACAATAATTTTACCATTGTTGTTTCCACTCAACTTTCACTTTTAAGTTATTGAACAAAAATATCAAAAGATGACAAAATAAAAATAAAAAATTTAAAAAAGAAAATTGAAAAGGATGTTGCATCTTGTATGCCTGGGATCTTTTTCAAGCCAAAAGGCGGGATAACAGTCACAACTAAAAGAATCCATGCCTACAATCATGTTACACAATTCAAATACATTTCAGGTAATCTCAACATTCATCAACTGGTATTTTATAAATGAACCAATGGATTAACTCCTCACTCAAAATATATACTAATTTGGACACATCTCGATTAGTCAGTCGTCCCTTTTGATTGGTTGATTCCTTGACCGTAAGTTGACATACATGTCCCGCGGCTTTGCCTCCAAAAACTCAATTAGTCATTGAAGGATATATTAGCTTAGTTAATCATGCTTATGCATACGTGCATGTAGAATCCGATGTACATTAATCTCCCATCACCCCAACACTGCAGTTGAACTTTTCAATCCCTAATCTAAAAAGCAAACCCTAATATCTGTATCAAACAAACCTTTCACCCAAACTCATGAGACTTCTTGAAGGGCTAGATTCAACTCATGCGCTGACTTGGCAATCGTTCCGCCCCTTCTAGAAGATCATAAAATATCATGTTTAGATGCGTTTTTTAATAAAATCTTGGTAGTGAAAAGAGTTGTGTGAAATGAAAACATACCTGGTTATGAGTGGCAACAAACGTTTGATCTTTTCAAGCTCCTGATAACACAGCTTGCATCTCTCCAACCTACAATAAATTATTAGTATAATCATACCAGGTTTCAACTTGGGATAATTTTTGAAATTTTACCATTTGACCTCTTTAAAGATAAAAGACAGCCCAAATCGGTCAGTCTACTCATAAGCAGGTCAAAGTTGCCACCGGTAAATATTAAGCTAAATAATGTTTGCCAGGTTTAGAACTGTAGAACATACCTTTGTTCAGCCTCAATATCAACACCAACAGAGGATGAAGCTTGTAAGGAGGAATATATCAGTGAACCAAATACCCGCACCAGTTTAAGCAGCAAGTCTATTGATACTCCTCGATGCCTAAAGATAAATAAACAAAAACACAGCATAATGTAACAATCCCGTTTTGGGGGGTCTCAAAGAGTGCACATATAAATGAAAACAAAAACAAACAAAAACACTAAACAAAAATATAGAACAAAAGAAATATAGAACTTATTCATAAAACATGAAAATTCTTGGAGTTGCATACCTATCCATGTCGCTGTCAAGAAGGCTTGTGAGGAGAGGCAGTAAACAAGAACAAATCTCCAAGGTGATGGTATCAATTTTTTCAGTAAAAAGGCTGACTATATCTGCAGTCACCTGCATAATTACACAACAGTTGGGAATCAGACATTAAAAAGAATTACCAAGAGATAAAGAAAAGGCAGGGAAAAAACAAAATAAAAACAAGTAACATGAGTAAAACAGCAACAAAATACTCACAGCATGATCAGACATTCTCGTCAATGCGTTAATGGCTCCTTTAATATCATTCCTGTCCCAGCATCTATGGATCATCTGTATACAAATACATATAATCAATTATTTCAGTATTCTTGGCAACAAAAGGTTAAGTAATTATCTAAGAAACATATTTCAAGTATTCATGTTTGTGTAAAACCTGCACACCATCTAGAAGGTTAAACACCAAAGGGCTTGTAGCCCGATGGTATCTGGTATGTACATAGTGGTGTCCCTCCCCATGAGGTTATGGTAGAAAATGATCATGTCAGGGCAACGCTTGAAATTTAAAAGAAACAAAAACCCAAATATTGGAGTGAGATTGCCAAAAAGAATAATTAATAAAATATTAGTAACCTGTAGCTTGGCTAGACGAGTCTGCATTGAGGCTACAAAATGATCATGTCGTCCCATGATATCTACAACGACATCCTCCTCTGATAAGGGCCCTGTTTCCTTCACAGCAGATTCAGGTAACTGTTTCTGCACAAATTGAGGATTCAAAAATGAGTGTGATCTTATTTTGTAGATAATGAAAATGAGACAAGTGTCTGGAATGACTGTAAAAACATCTTGAAAAATAATTTCAGTCTCGCAGGCTATAAAAAATGAATCAAATAGCAAGTTCACGCTTGTAAAAGTATCAGTTCATATAAACTAATTGATAAATCACAATTTAAAAATGTGTCTCGTTTAGTATGTTAAGGCCACAATTAACAATTTGAAGGCAGACTGAAAAAATCATACTTTCATAAGTAACAGATCTCAAGTCATATTAAAATTAAGAAAACAAGAATATAGTGTCATACCACAGTATTCGGTAGCTTACTGACAGCAGAGCTACTATCAGACATGCCTCGAGAAGAAAGAGTGTCATGATATGGTGGCCTTTCTTTTCTGTCCCATGTAGAAACAAGAGGGCGTGTTCTTCCTACATAGTATATATAAAAGTGTTATGTAGTTGAATGGTATATAATCCATGTTTGCTGACGGCTTAACAACAGAAACCATGAACAAAAATTGATATCATACCTCTTCTTCTATTTTCCATAGAGTACGTATCTCTGTTTGCTCGAGGTAGACGTCCTTCATCTGCGAATATTCGCGTAACAGTATCTTTATACTTTGGTACATTTATAAATGGAGCCATATTAATGACTAGCAGAAATTACAGCATTTCTTGTAGATTTGTGGAGAATTATTTATATTTTTTTATAATAGATTAAAATTTAATTTAGTATATGATAATTCCCAAATTTCAACAGATTTAACGGTCATTGTTTCCTACAATAGCCCATACCTAGCTCTATAAAGTCTTTGTACCTCATAAAAACTAAACTTCAGAGAATTATGTGCTTACATATTTCAGGTTGGTGGCTTGGGGTTGGCTCGGTCACTACATTCTGGTGACAACTGTCATCTTCAAAGCTTGAATCCTTTGCAGGAATTTCAAAAGCCAAGTTTTTCATTGAAGTAAAATTATTTCTGTCAGCAACTCGACTTGATTCAATGTCAGTTGCATCATTCACAGATTGTACAGAAGATAATGGTTTCTCTGCTTCATCCTTAATATTTGTAAACTTGCGAGAATCAGATGTTTTTGACATTACACTTGTTGGTGTTACTCTACCAGATATACCCTCTCTCCTTAAATCAACATTGTTTCTTGGCACAATTACAGGTGCAACCTCTAACCTATTAAAAGTTGACACATTTTGTGTTGACTGGCTTTTTGTCACATTCCGTTTTGAAGCTGTTGGTGCATTGTTAACTGAAACTGAAGAAGTAGGACTGATCTTATTGACAACATTTGGATAAATCTTTTGAGGAATGGCAGCTACATTTCCTGTGGCTTCATTGAGTACACAATATATAACTGATGTCAAAAGCAATACACAGAAGATAAATAATAGTAAGTAGTAACATGACATGAATTTTGGCTTGAAAAAAAATGTTAATTCAAGAAGAAATCATAAATTGAAGATTAGGGTACTTTAGTCATTGTACTTGGGCAGGGACCAATTTGTGAAGGATCCATTTTCATAATAAATGAATTGTAGGAATGATTTTTCATAATTTGACCAAACTACACGGACCAAAACTGTTATTTACTCTAACAATTAAGTAGACGACAAAATGACATACATGAAAAGGTTTTGGAATCCTTGTTGGTAGGCTCTGAGTTTTGAGAAACTGAAAGCCTCCCTAATGATTTTGTCTCCTTCACAACTGGATCTGAATTTTGTGAAACCGATAGCCGGCCCGAACTAGTTTTTGTAGCACTTTCGGTCAAAAGTGAGAGGTTTCCGCTCGAGTTGGATATTTGTTCTTGATGACCGTTTGATTTTGAAACTTTATGTGGTTCACTTCTCTGCATGAAATTTAAAATAAATTGCATGAAAAAAAGTCTAAAATTGGAAAACAATATGCCAACATCAAACCAACAACTGACAAAATATTATTTTACCGAGAGATCTACAACCCAAACTCCTACACAGCTCTGATTGTAAGAACAACCTAGTAGCTTCCCTTCATGCATATTAAGATCTGACAATTTTGACCATCCCACATCCACAGCATCATGAGTTCTGATTGGTTCCCATGAGAACACCTGAAATACATATTATGGGTATACTTGGGTATATACATGATGTAACTGTTCTGATTAGAAAAAATATTTATAAAAGGATCCCACCTTCAGGCTCTCATGCAAACCACAGAGAAGGGTCCTCCCATCAGGATTGAATGTCATACAACGTACTCCACTAGTCTGAAATGCAAAAACAAAAGGAAAAAAGAAGTACAAATGTGTCCCATATATTACAAATCCTTAAAGTTGTAAATGAGGGTATCAGACATACAAAATGATATTAGAAAATGAAATTTTCTAGACAAAAAAGAACACAGGGTATTTTACCTCTGGACCAGCAGAACCTATGAGTTCCAAAGTCTCGAGGTCCCAGAACTTAACAGTTTTATCAGCAGAACCTGATGCAAACGAAGAGAATTACGATACTTGAAAAACAAAGTATTAATAATAAGATAGTCACATAGATATGTTTAGTGAACTAATTGGCAGTTTGAACTTTGAACTTAAGAAAAAGGACTAACATTGCAATCACATAACCTAGACAAGGGAGATGAACCAACATTTAACATATAAATATCTTTCTATTTCAATTGTAGTAAAGGTAACAATGAACAACAATATCAACAGCAGTTCAATGAGAAACCAGTGAAAAGTTACTAGAAGGTTGTCCGCTATCATGAGATGCCAATCTTACAAGAATAATCCATTAACTGATTCTTATCAGGTTAAATTACATATGAGTAGGATAATATCTTGTTTGCTGACAGCATATAGAGACAAAAGGAATACATCTTCTTGACTAACCGTTATCAGGAACATAAGAAAAATTAAATAACTGAAAAATATGTTCAAATTTACTATTCATTCTGCTAAAGCAACTCTATTAGCACCAATGAGCATGTGAAAACAAACTTTTGCAGCATAAATTTTTCAACCTGTAGCCATCAAGAACTCGTTTGGATGAAAATCTATGCATTGGATCTGGCCTTCATGAAACTTGAAATCATGCAATAGCTTTCCCGCAGTTAAATCCCACAGCTGTCAGAGCAGGCCATATGTCAAGCATTACAAAAACCACAGGGAGAAGTGAATTTATATAGAAAGTATTATTTTAATTATTTATTTTAAATTTTTATACAATATACATTAAGAAAAACAAAGTGGTCGGACCTTTACGCTGTTGTCTTCTCCACCAGAAACTACCCAGCGGCCATCGGGTGTAAATCTTATTGCATTGACACCCCGTGTGTGACCTTTGTATGTATGTATACATCCTTTCCGTCTTATATCCCATATTTTTAAATTCGTGTCCAAAGATCCAGAAGCAAAAAACTCCCCAAATGGATGAAAATCCAATGATATACAATTGGATCGATGACCAGTAAAAGTGCGAACAACTGTGAGAAGACCATATTTCGATTAAATCAGATTATTTATCATAATACACAAAGGCATAATAGCCAATGAACTAATGGATAACAAAAATACTTTTTGCCTCTTCTAAATCCCACAACTTAATTGTACCACTTGCAGCTCCAGCAGCTACAAGTACTTCAGAAGAATCAAAGCTGACAGAATCAATTCCACTTGAATGACCAGACAAACTCTGTAGTAAGTAAGAAACAGTACAAATCCAGATAAATATATAAAATAAAAGTAATTGCTTCCACTATTTCATGATCATTCAAAACTTTGTAATTAAACAACAACAAAAAGCATGAATAGATTCAAAAAAAGCCTGCAGCCCTAGACAACCAACAAGAAACATAATGTATGTGTATATTCAAAAGAATTATTCCATTGTAACAACAAACAAGAAGAATTGTGTGATTTACCAGGATAGCATTTGGTTTGCCAATAGCCCATAGATTAACCTTGTGATCTTCTCCTCCAGTAACAAGAACCCTTGAAGATTTTCTCCCAATCTTTAGGCAATTCACACTCGAAGCATGAGCTACAAATTCCTCTACAATTCATATTGGGTTAAGTTCACCAATAACATCAACAGCTAGATTCAAAACCCCTCTTTAAAAACTGAAACCGCAGGTATACATTTGGCATATAGAGATCAAAACACTCCCTAAACAACTAAAATGCCGGGTCAAAAACAGATTTAGTTAATATCAACAATGTTTCAACACTAAAAGCAAAACAGAAAAACACAAGTATGCATCAAGAAAATAACGTATGTACACCACATATAGTAAAAGGATACGTAGCTTATACGCACGTTTTGTGGTCGCCATTGATATACACTCTCAAGAAACTGATGAAAACACAGAAACCCTAGAATAACACATTCACCGCTATTTTCTCCACAATACCCAGATCTCCAAATCTTCAAACATTTGCTGTTTATTCTGAGCTTCCCACTTTTGAAACAGTAAGAGATCTCAAAACCCTAGATGAAAATACTTGCATATAGCTTCTGTTTGAATGAAATCTCAACTTTAAGTTCGATTTCTGGTGGAATGACAACAAATACTTCAAGAATCCCGTGAACCCATGTGACAGAAGTGAAGGCATTCCATTTTCATTCAAAATTGTGAAGGACTTAGAGGAAATAGAAGGAGGGAGAAGATGGGTTTTCAAGATTTCAAGATCTCTGAAACCCCAGATGATTTGATTAAAAAAGATTAAGAAAAAAATTACTTTGACAATCGAGATGTCCTTTTTACCACCAACCAAGCTTGTTAGCTCGAGCAATGAGAGGGAAAACCACTTAAATCAATGGATATGATGTTTATGAAGTGCACAAGAAGACCCCACAGTAATAAAGTGAATGTGAATCACCATAGCTTAGCTTCTTGACTTCTTCTAGGTTATCACTTTTTTAAATGGCTAATTTTATAGGAAAATTCACTATTTCGTAATCATTTGTTAAAATCTTTAAAATTGTTTTTTACTGTAAATCTATTCTAATTTTACTTTGAGTATATTTGGCTAAGCTTTTTAAAACTACTTATTACTTTTAAAGAGATATTTTTATCTTTTTACCCATTCAAAAAGTCAGAAGTAGTTTTAAAAAGCAATCACAAACACCCACTTTAACCCACATCTTTAATTTTTTTAATTCAATTTTTTACTCAAACTTAAATGGACATCGTCATTAACACATTCTTATCACTAATCTTCCATATCATATTACTAAATATATGTTATTAAAATAATTCATGTAAATAAAATCATTCACCAAAATATAAACATATGTAATTTATACCCAAATATGAGATATTACAACTATCATCACCAACTTCTTTTTCTAAGTTGTATTAGTGTTAGTATTATTTTGTATTGGTTTTTTAAAGTTCAAGAGCGGCATCTGATTTTAAATTGAAATAATTTGGTCACAAAAAAATGTTTAAAGCTGTGATAACATACGAAACTTAAAATAACTAAAAAGGTTAAAAGAAATCTAATATAGTCTATACAATGGATAATGTATATAGGCATGATATTATTGTAAATCCTTTTTCAAACAAAACATTGCAAGAAAAAGCACATGTATGATCACTGTCTGTCCTTTAATATTATCCATTACATGACAATCAACTACTCACATGATAAAAAATAAACTACATAAACACTAATGTAGATTTTAAGTACCAAGAAAAAATATTTTGGTAGTATATTAGTAATCATAATGGTACAAAGGTGTTATGAATAGCACTACAGGTGTCGTAGATAACATGACAAGTGTTGTAAATAACACCAATTTAATAAAATGTGATAGCTTGAATCCATAGTTAATAATTGACATTATTAAATTAAACAATTCGTAATAAATTAAATATTATCTCATAGATTGTTCCTAAACAACCGAGTGCTCCCAATAACTAGTTGGCGTCTTCTTTCAAGCTTTAAATGAAATTAATAAAGATATTTAGAATTCTTTAGGTTTGAGTCGACTTCAAACACAACATATTGCTTGACAAGTTAAACTAACCTAACTTCTTAATTTCATTTGTTTGGATTCATTTTAAAGAAATCCCAAAAACTATCTATTAAAATTGAATGAAATATAGAAGTTTGAGCAAGGACATGTGTTGTTGTTTTAGGCTGAGATTAATTCTTATCGTCTAAGCTCTAACGTGTTGCAACTTATGTTATTTACATTAGATCTCTATGGACAAATGTTTAACTCTTAACATTTTATTTAGTAACATTTTATTTAGTAACATTTTATTTAGATGCACATAGTTATTCATAAGTTATTGGGTTACATGACAATGGTCCATACCATTGTTTTGACTAATAATTAATACTTGTGATTATAGCCAATTCTTTTACTAAAGTTTACAACCTTCGGTCTCAATCATAGAATAATAAGAAACATGGGTTGTTGGCATGAAAATTAATAATACTTTCCATCAAATTACATGAAGTCTAATAATAATCTTTAGAAATATCTATTTTTAAGAATATCTTAAAAAAATTAAACGAAATATTCGCACACATGTGCCTTTTGTAATGATCCTATGGTTTAGCAACAAACTAATAGACCAAACACAAATAAATCAATGGGGTGTTCATTGTAGCCAATGAAATTAATGATGTTATCTCCATATAAATATTACATTTGTCAAAGTTTGAACCTTGATGATGCTTCTAGAGGCAAAATCTCAACCCCTAGACCACCAAACCCAATGGTTATGGTTATCTTCACTAGCCAGTTGGTTTATTTAATCAGAGATGGTTCACAAAACTAATCAAGAACACAACACTATAAATTAATATAAGTCTTGTAGCTAATATAATAACTTATAATAATAAAAATAATGTTTTTATTGAAAGTTTAAGAACTATTATTTTTTAAAAAAATATCTTATATTCTCAGGGGAAGGTTCCTGAGAAAACTAATAGTTATGCGAAAACTAAAGAAAACCAATAGCATAAATCACAATTTTTTGTTCATTTAATTATTTAAAGGTTATTTAATTATTTGTTACATATATGTTGAACATAAATACGAGAATGAAGATTCTTACATATACGTAACAATATGCCAGAATGAAAAATGGTTACGTATACATAACCTATATGTGAAGTATATGTAAAACTATGTTACGGTTTTAATTTGATCCGTACCCTTATCTATATACACACACACACATTTATAAAGGATGATAAAAAATCTATAAATTATATAACCAGTTTCACCGGTTTTTTTTTTATTTTTTACAAAACAATATGATTTTCTTAGAATCCATACTCATATTCTCATACACCATCTCTTTTAGTTCTATATGCACGCCTCCAATGTTAATATAAATCCGTACAAGTTATACTTTTAATATTATATTGGGGGTCGAGTAAAATGGTGACATAGTGTAGAAGCTTGTACGCCAAGCATTCGATTGAAGTTGAAACTTAAAAGATTGACAATTTCAGCTTTCAACTTACAAACGAGGCAAGCCAAATTGGGAGATTTCTTAAGCAAAAATAAAATATTTATAATTACAAAAATATTCTAATCAACAAAATCCAAGACACCTAAGAAACCAAACATGATCATTTATCAACCATGATACATCATACATGAACAAGTGACTTAAAATGTAAAAAGGCAAACCACAAAACCAACTTTGGCTCACACCAGAAACATAGACACCATGGATGGATACAATACAATCAAAGCTCTGATAGTATTGCAGGGATGTAATGTGACAATTCAGCGGTGAGTGACTGAAAACCGTTGACCAGTTGTGTGTGGAAATCTTGATCTTCATCCCCAATAAGTCTAAAGTGCACACGTATGGCACGCTTGCAAACAGCCATGAATTCAAGAAGAGCAGCAATCAGTTGCTGCAGCTCTTGTGACCTAAGTCTTGTTGCAGGCTCCCCTGATAAGAAAGCTGTGCACACACTAAGTACTCCACTGTTCACCTACACATACATGTTAGTCCATGGGTTAGAAATATACAGGTGGCAATGGCAAACTATTTCCTTAAAAATGGGTCAATTTGGTTATAATTTAGCTTAGATGGGTCAAAGAAGAAAAAGATCAAAGGGGAATGAGTCAAACATGTTGAAAATTGCTTGTAGGTGTAACTAACACATTGCTTATCGATAAATAAAGTAAGAGAGACAAAAGAGTGTTTGTGGTTTGATGTAACTTGCCCCACAGGTTGAAAGTCGCCTAGAATGTATTCTATATAAATAAAACCCCTTAAAATGATATTATTTGATATATCAGATTATTTCTGTAATAATAGATTTCTTATAACCATATTACACACACATAACTATTTATTAAAAAACGTCAAAACAAAAAATGTTGCACAACCCACCGAAAAGTAAGCACTCATTTTGACCCGGACATGCATTGAGCTGTTGCACAACGCCACAACCCGCCCACAAGCCCATTTTGCCAACTGAATTCAGCCATTCAGACAAAACTAAAAACCAAAATTTGGGATATGAACGGACTTTAAAAAAAGTTTAGAAGGAATAAAAACTCACTTGAACTGCAACAGACCCTTGGAGTATCCTTTGTAAACTCTGGAGCCGTGGAAGCTGATCACCGTCAGAGCTATGTGGCTCTTCAAGCTCATTTCTTAATGCAGCAGTTCGGGTTTCAATCATACCAATAGCATTCTCCACAGGTGAAAACTCAAGTGATTCAGATTTAGTAACCAAAAGCCGATTCACTAAAGCAGGAAATGAACCCTCAGTTTGAACCACAGTTCGTCTTTTCCACTGGTCTTCCAACCCACCTTGAGTCTTACCATTTTTAGTAAAAGGGGTATCAAACAAGAACCGGTCGAACACACGAGCCCGAACTGAACCAGTTGAAAGAGAGAAAATCCTCTCCCTTCTGCTTCCTAAATCCTCATCTTCCATGACTGGATCAACGGCTGTGATTTGCAGATAACACACACCGGGCTGTAAGTCCTCAGCTTTTACTTGTCGGGAGTCTGGAATTATGTGTAATGTGTGATTGCCATCCATTCTTAATTCATATATATGACTAAGTTTTTCCATTATGTCACCTAACCTCACATCACGAGGCTCACGGTATACATATTCTTTTTTATCAAGTTTCCCGAATTTTTCCCCGTAAAATCCAACCCGGTAATATGTGGCGTCTATAAATGGAATTGGGCTTGATTCTTGTTCTAAGATTGATTCATAAATGTTAGTTAGCATACTGTGGCATTTAGCTAATTGTCCATAAGCTCTTCGGCTTTTATAAACTGGAATCACGAGTTCTAGAATGGACCCACAAAAATGAAATAATTCGGCTTGAGAGAAAAGCTTATTTGCCAGCTGTAAATATTTTACAGCAGAATCAACGGTCAGTTTTGAAGCACCATAGCCTTCAACTTCTGCTGCTGATGTCTCAGATGTGATCTCAGTGCTGACCATTGGACATATTTTGCGCAGTGCAGTCACATGATTATTGCTCCAGACTCCATCATTTCTGCTTACAAGAGCCTACAAAGAAATTTCCCTGTTAAATAACTTCTTCTAAAAGCCCTAATATTTTTTTGAGTTTGGCTAGTATTTACCTGCATTACAACACCAGCAACAGCAACAGCACACTGTGCAGCTTCAGCCCATGATTGCATCTCCTGATGTGCATCACATAAATGCAGTAACCACATTATATGAAGATCTGGCACTGGAGCAAATGCCATTGCTAGTTTATAGAAACTTTCTGCAGCAGCATATCTATCTGTGTTCATAAGTGATCCCTGGAGTACATAAACCAACCAATAAGATTACCAAAATGTGCAAACTGGTTACAGGTCAAAATGGGTACTTTTCAGAATGAGTTGGATTGTGTTAACCAAATCCCTTTTTCTCATAAAATTTTGTTCAAACTATTAATTATAGTGTCACAATATTGTTATTAATCAGAATTAACACATTAGTTTTACATATATATAAATAGACAAAAAAGTGATTATGGGTCAACTCAACCTGTACTGAAAATTATTATTTCAACCCAAACTTGTTTGATCCATGACTCGTTTGTTTCAGTTTGTGCCTTCAATAATCACCAAATGTTTTACTTTTATTTTCTTCTTTCCCTTTTTCAAATTTTTTTTCTCGAGCCGGAGGTCTCATTGGAAGCGGTCTCTCTATCCTAAAAGAAAGAGGTAAGATTTGCCACCATCCAACCCCTCCCAGACCCTGCTTCTAGTGGGATATACTGGGTATGTTGTTGTTGTTGTTGTTGTATGTGATCATAAACACAACAATTGTTTTGAAAGTTGAATAAGAAAATTTATGCTTTAAATATACATTTCCGGTGTCGTTTGATATTTTTTTCTTTTTAGCTAATATTCTATTACACCCCTTTGACCTGTTAGAGATAAAATATAGCCAAAATCGAGTAGTTCCGAATGGAATAAAATTGCCACCTCTACAATTTTCTTATATCATGGTATCGAAATAAAGTATAGGATCTTGAGAATTACCAAAAGTGCATGTTCCAGGCTGGCATCAAGAGCAAGAAGAAGGCTATTAGATAAAAATTTGACTTCTGACCATGACCACCTACTTTCAGTTGACCCTTCTGGAACGTCAACAAGCGAAGTTTCAGGAAGCCCGCATTCTTTTAGTAAATTTTGACTTTTGCTTTCATCTGCCATTTCTTCTAGTGATTTTCTAAGACGCCGTGCTTCACCACTTTCTTCAAGTGTTCCGTCAGACTTCATTTGAGTTACTTGGACATCTGACATCAGCTCTGATAATGTAATTGTAAGCATGGCCCTTAATCTTGCTATTTGCGTAAAATGAGAGAAAGAACTCTGCCAAATGGAAAGAAGAAAATAAAAAGTAAAACATTTGGTGATTATTGAAGGCACAAACTGAAACAAACGAGTCATGGATCAAACAAGTTTGGGTTGAAATAATAATTTTCAGTACAGGTTGAGTTGACCCATAATCACATTTTTGTCTATTTATATATATGTAAAACTAATGTGTTAATTATGATTAATAACAATATTGTTATAATAATAATAATAATAATAATAATAATAATAATTAATAATAATAATAATAATAATCTAAATCATTGCCAGAAAGGTTTCAGGAGGCTATAATGCTATATACATTAAAATTATACTTTCAAACTGTTTAAACTATTCACTTTTCCGCCAATTATTTTATTGGACCGATTTGACTAGTTTGAGCTAAAAAAAATTTGATTTGTCTGGTTCTGTATACTTACATAAACAGGCTCATGATGTATTTGGTTAGCTACATATGCTAAAATAATTTTACTAGCACATGCTTTCTAACCCTAAATATTTAGAATAACAAAACAAACTGTGTACACATACCCTGACAAGGATCTGCAATCCAATCACAGCTCTTTTTCTGATGTTTTCATTACGAAAAACAGCGAGTCTAAGAAGATGGAAAGCAATTTGCTTTAAGAAACGATCATTTTCCCTTGCCATTAGTGTTGATCCGTGAAGCTGAAAAACACTGTTGAATACTGGAAATAATGATTTCCAGAATGCCAATGATTGGCTTCGTGCGAAAATACTAGTAAATATAGATGTAATGCAATCCAACTTTCCATAATCAGTTGCAATACTATGTGATGCAGCAGCTTTAGAAAACTTCTCAGTTATTTCAAGGATTTGAAGACTGATAGCAGCACTAAGGTTTTCTTCCCAAAGTTCCTGAAAGAAGAAAATATTATTATGTATAATAGACGTAGGTTTCATACTTCCACCAAACTTCAGAAATCAGAAATTCAGACAAATACTAATTTACAACAGTGTTTAATATAACATACAAGTTTTTGCCTTAAAACTGGATGTAGGGATTCCCTGAGAGCCTGACTTGAAGCTCCTATTCTAGAAGACTGAGCTTGAGCCAAAGCTTCTCTTAAGGAAAACGGCTGGCTAGGCGAGCTCAGCTGCGAATTCGCTCTCTGCCACAAATATCCATTCTCAGATGCACCCTGTGGCTGCAATTTAATTTTCTTTTTGGTCATTTTACCAATTAAATTGATTTAAATAATAAGAATTTGTCAAACACTTAAATATTATATTATATAATAAGAATTTGCCTAACACTTAAATATTATATTATACAACTTGAAGAGATAATTTAGTGATGTATACCCTAACTTCTTGGCGAGATGCTTCAGATAGATACTGATTAATGGCAGGGGACAGCCTGTCAGAGTATTTTGGAGACATAGGTGTATCAACAACTGGGCTCCTAGAACTTGCGCCTATAAGCATGCTATCAACACTTTTTTTATGCTGCATCCGTGTGAGAAAATATCTCAAAAATGTCATGTATAACCAATAAAATCTATTATAAGTTTTGGTGGTAGAAAATAACCTCAAAAAGAATTAAGCAATCCTCAAGTAGTTTGAAAAAAAGTCTGGTTCGAGCAATATTCTGCTGCCAAGCTTTAACAAGTGATGCATCATCCAGATTACGTAATATTTGCAAAACTACGATCAAAACTTCACGTTTTTCAACAGCACTCAGGTTATAAAATACTGGCATTTCATCCAGTATCTGCAAAAACAAGGAAGTTAAATTGCTAGATTAAGTAGTGATTACAATAAAATCTTAACCATATGCATGTGTGTCACTTATGTATGCATGGTAGAGTGACAATGAGAACTAATCGCTTGAGCAACAATTTGCTAAATTAATTTCGCATAAAAAAGGAATTGCACTATCGTAATTACCTGTCCCACAAGTGGAAAATATAATTGGGCAATATACAATTTATCCTCTGGCTTCTGGTAACGAGAATCAAACTCATGCTTGCATAAGAGAACTACCAAAATCCTAGCTGCCTGCAAACAGAAAAAGGAAAGATAATGATGGACAGCAACAGTTTACGTGAAAGGATGTATCCATACAAAAATGCAATGATTCTCCTCACTTTTGCCCGCTGAGATAAATCATCATGATCCCAAGTCAGAAAAAGCTCTTGAATTAAGACAGATGAAAGGTAGTTCCTGTAATAAACAGCATACTAAATAAAATACTTGAATGCAGTTTCATAAAAAAACATAGGGCTATATATGAACCAATGGAAACCTAAATTTTAAAAATAATTAGAAAATTCCCTAAAAATAACTATAAATAAAATAAGTGAACCAGAAGGTCAAGACTAGGCCTCCTGGAACTGAATTAACTGTTGAAATATATCTAACTTACCTCAATTGCTATTGGATGTACTGGACGTCCAAACTTGCCTTTTAATGTACCACACATTCAATTCTAGTTATTGTATCTTTTGACCTCATCATAAGGTAACTGGTACTTTATGCTGATGTGGCAGCCATATAACTCGCCACGTCATCATAAATTGGTGGCACATCACCAGTTTACAAGTTATAAAAGGTCAGATACATACAATAGCCAGAATTATGGAACAGACTGCTGGGCCATAAAGAAAGCGCAAGAGAAACAAATAGAGGTAGCGGAAATGCGAATGCTGAGGTGGATGTGCGGTCACACGAGACTGGATCGAATAAGAAACGAAGTGTTTCGACAGAAGCTAGAAGTGGCCTGCATTGCAGATAAAATACGAGAGGGAAGATTAAGATGGTTTGGGCATGTCAAGAGGAGACCAATGGCGGCACCAGTTAGAGCAGTAGAGAACATCACCTTAGAGGGTAGGAGGAGTAGAGGAAGACCTAA
>BJCN01155731.1:0-10717 GCA_018326445.1 Flaveria brownii
CCATGGCCTCAGTTGTCTCCCGCACCAATAACCACCGCACGGTCCCATTCTCTCTCTACAACCGGAACCCAAAATCACCGACAAAGATAATTAGATCTTAGACGAGAAACCCCCATCACCATCCAGGCATTCATCGGAGCTTGGAGGCCTTCGCCGAAAGCAGGCGGCGTTGGCCGGAGGCAGGCGACGTTGACCGGAGGCAGGCGACGTTGGTCGGAGGCAGGCGACGGCAGTTGAAACACTCGATAAAGAACAAATCGAAAGCCATAGAACCACCAACAAAGGCGCTAGAGGTAGATGGATGTACCCGGCACACACAGCCAAAAAAACCCAAAAAATCATTGGGCCGTGTCGACGTTTGGTGGAGGTAAAGGGCGGTAGTCGGAGCACCAAGAACAGAGCAAACTCGTAGGCATCCAACAACCAGCAAAGACGTCGGAGACAACGACGACAGCCGGAACAACCACGCCCCCCTCTCTCTATCCACCACTTCACCGCCCCTCTCTAAACAAAATATCTAGAGAATATGAGATTTAAATACATACATGACAATAGAGACACAAAAGCAAACTTGAAAAGTTATGTGTCCAATACAAAACAACATAAACCCACTATTCCTTCCGTTCCTTTATAAATATATAGGTTAATTGTACTATTATTCCCTCATGTATCATATATTATAGCTACTGTAAGATTAAAATGATAAACAATAAAATTTTATAATTGTATTTGGTGAATGAAAAGCTAGCATGAAAGATTATTAGTAAACCTTTATTTTTGTCCCTTTTCACTTCCTTCAACTTCCTTTATTTATAAATCTCCAACTCACGAATCTTTTATAGATTTCTTTCGATTACTATCCATCCTCTTATTAAAAAACCCCGAAAACACAATGTTAGGAAGCAAGGGGGAAGAGAATGAGTATAAACTAAAAACTCCCTGTATAAAACGCAACAAGGCGTGCATGAAACTGAAATAATCAAATCATAAATCCGAATAACCAAAAGCGAATAAAAACCGATGGTTTGGTTCGAAGTTTAAATCAAAATTTTAGTTACGGTTTTAGTTTTAACTGAAACAAAAAATAGAAAAACCGAATAGAACCATGTGGGTGTTTGGGATTGTTTTTTATAATGTACTTTTGACTTATTAAATTTTAAGAAGTTAACAAATCAATAAAAGTGTTCGACAATCCTAAAAGGACTTTTCAAATTGATTTTCCAAATATGGTAAAAATGAGTTTTTGAAAAATAATAAGTGGATTACTTATTAATTTTTAAAAACTCTTTTTAGTTCAATTTCATATTATATCTCTATACTACCTCTTATTAACTCCCATCATTTTTTAAAATATGTCATTTTTTTATCATTTTACAAACTTCTAATCTATAAGCTAATACAAACATTTTTTTAAAAGTTATCATCAAAAATCATAAGTTAATAAATAATTTGTTAAACGTCAATTCCAATCAAAATAAGCAATCATAAACATGGCCCATATCACGACCAAACTGAACCACATTCGGAGCACTCACATCTCATCTCTTATTTTCATCATTATAATTACACTAAAAATCACTATTTCTTCTCTCTCCTTTCAATTTAATAATATATTTTTATACATTTTTCATTACTTTTTCTCTCATTCACTCACAATCACTTTTAAAAATATTAAAAAATTTATAAGGGTTGAACAGTGAATCATTAAATTTACAGATGAATAGTAACATTTTCCCCCTCCTCCACTCACAACCACTTAAACCATTTCATATAATTTAAGAACTCTCACTCACGTAATTTTAAGAAATGGGTTGTGAATGCTCTCACAACCGAACAAAAAACTAAATCAAAACCGACCCATGAACCACATTCACGACATAGTCAGACCCGACCCGCTTTTTGAGGAAATATAACATCACTTTTCCGCCAAAGGCTTTTCAGGCTTCAAGCACTCGTTAAAACTTGAAAAACACAGCGCCATTTACTCCCAAATTCAAAGAGTTTTCACTTCCGTCGTCCCTTCATCAATGGCTGCCGGAGCTCCGACATCACAGAATCAGCCACCAAGCGTCCATCAAACGCAAGCTTCCATTGATGCAACAATCGATTCGACAGGTTTGGGTGGCACATCGTCTTCTTGCAACAACAATAACGCCGTCGAAACTTCTTGTATGACGTCCGATGGAGAAAGAGAAACGTCACTTGAGTACGCAGAAGAGTTGACGGAGAGAGGATCTAAGGCCATTAAAGAAGAAGATTACGTTGAAGCGACTGATTGCTTCAGTCGTGCCCTAGAAATCAGGTTAGGGTTTCTTAACACCAAATGATGTTTTGATTTAGTTAAGCATGGAGTTTAATCCATCGATTTATCTGTTTTTCTTTATATTATATATCTAGAAGTTATAATTCCTAATTAGCCACTCTATTGATTTCAGTAGGAAGTGCAAATTTACTGCGTGAACGTGAAAAAGTTATATGTTGAAACTTGAAAGTATATTATAATTTGTGATTTGAAATGATCAGCATTTGTGATTTGAGTTTCTGAGGATGCATTCTTTTGTGTCATCATGATCAGGGCTGCAAATTATGGCGAGCTTGCGCCGGAATGTGTGAGATCGTATTATAAATATGGCTGTGCACTTCTATACAAGGCTCAAGAAGAGTCTGATCCGTTAGTTTCAGGGTCTGTGTCGAAGAAGGAGGTGAGTGCCGAACATGATTCTGCTAAGGGTGCAGAAAGCGGGGAAGCTTCTGTTTCGAGTAAAGCTAACGAAGGGACGTCAAATTTTCAAGAAGCGTCCGAGGGTGGTTAGTAAATCAGCTACGAGTTTAAACTTTAAATATGAACTTGTTTCTTCACACCCTAGACAGTCTGGAGACACGTTGCATATTTCCAAATATCAATATATGCAAAAACACCCCTTTAAAAGTACAAACTTCAAATTATAAAGTAGCACGATTCAAATGTGTGTTTGTAAGCACTCAGCAGTATCTCTACCGCACTCTAGAGGGTCCAAGTTAGATCAATGCAGTAGTAAGCAGAGACGAAACTGGGTGTTGAGTTGCTGGATAAAGATAATTATCATACTTTTTTTGTTGCTCTTAAGTAATGGACAACGCAGATGATATCACGTGCTTGTTTTTGGGATGATAGATGGCGGTGATGAAGATCAGGAAGAAGATGAAGCAAGTGACGCTGATGAGGATGAATCTGACCTGGATTTGGCATGGAAAATGCTTGATGTTGCAAGAGCAATTGCTGAAAAAGAACCAGGTGACACAATGGAGAAAGTAGACATACTTTCAGCTTTAGCAGAGGTAGCTTTGGAGAGAGGTATGCATGTATTGCATACTGCATTTACTTTGGTAGTTAGTTAACTTGCGAATTTACTCGATTTATTAGGCATTTTATGTTTTCCTTTTGTAGAGGATGTCGATACTTCCCTTAATGATTATTTGAAAGCGTTAGCAATGTTGGAACGCCTAGCTGAACCAGACAGCCGTCATATAGCTGAACTGTATCCTTTTAAGATCAATGATTTATAATTACGAAGTTGTCTTCTAGTTCTAAACCTCTATTTCTGATGTTTTGTTTCCTTAATATGACAACTATAGAAATTTCAGGATATGTTTATGTCTAGAAATTGGTTCAAAGGGTGAGGAAGCAATCCCATATTGTCAAAAGGCTATTTCAGTTTGCAAGTCCCGTTTGCAGCGACTAAAAAACGAAACAGAGAGATCATCTGGTTCGACACCATCTGGCAATGCCGAGTCAGCAGCCTTTCTTAACCGACAATCTTCCAGTGCTTCACAAACTACCGATTCTGTTGCTGTTAAAGAAAAAGAAATTGAGATTCTTACCGGTCTTTCTAATGAACTTGAAAAGAAGGCAAGCTATAAATCTTACCACATACCTATTCTTTTCTTAATACGGTGTTAGATTTATGCATAATTACTGTAAAAAATGCAGCTTGAAGATCTTCAGCAGACCGTGTCAAATTCATCTACTTTACTATCTGATATACTGGGAAGGATGGCGGCCAAGGAGAAAGGTAGTCAAACTTCTGGCGGTGGTGAAGGATCGACTTCTTCACGCATTGGTATGGCTAACGGTTCTGGATTTGAGTCACCTACAGTTTCAACAGCTCACACAAATGGTGATTCTGGGGTAACACATCTTGGAGTGGTGGGGAGGGGAGTGAAGCGAGTCTCTGTGACGTTAGTTGAACCAGTGGCTAAAAAGCTGACATCCGATCCGTCTGCTGATAATGGTGGCAGTGCCTGATCTATTCAGCTTACAGGGTTTACTACTTTGAAAGAGCCTTGAAGGTGATTGTTGTCATATCAATTTCTTTCTTATTCATGGGTAGTGAAGACATTTCGGCTGTTTGTGATGTAAATGTGATAATTATGCAACCAGGGAGGGATTATCTAGATCTTTTAATATATCAGAACTTGAAGAGCTCTTTAATACTCTTATAGTACAGTAATAATATATAAATTTACGGCTAATTTAATAGGTTTAAAAGACATTTTAGAAAAACCAAATAAATAAAATCTAAACCTTATTTTTCTTATTATTCTCTCTGTTTTTTAGCCCTTAAATAGTTACATCATCAAATTATTTATTTGTCTTTGCTTCACAATTTTCTCTTGATTTGGGTAAAAAATTTCAATGTCCATCTATGTTTTGTGTTTTTAACCGTTTCTACTTTTTATAACGCATATATGTATAGGTAGAAGAAAACCATCTAATCTTCAATAGTTTAAATATGCATATGTTACATTTATTTTTGTTAGATACAGATGGTATACACGTCCAAACATCTATACACATGTAAATTCAGATTTGAATTATGTCTTGAGGGTTTCTAACGTCTGCTCTTGTTACACTAGTGTAAACTTCAATTTTTTGTTACCTAAACGTGTATAAACATTTATTTTTCTTGTTATGCATACTATGGGCTTTTTGTTACTCATGTGTATACTATATGTTTTTTTTACCTACACATGTACACACCATGTGTTTTCTGTTACCTACATGGCTAGACGTATGCATGTACTATGTCAAATACAAATGCATTTGTGCAGGTTGAAAAATCTGAAGTTTTTTATGCTGCACATGTAGACCCATTAAAACTCTAAAATAACATGATACCTACATATGTAAAGGTACTTAAAAACTTTTGTAACATACACATAGATTCACAAAAGTATTATAAACAGTGTACCTACATTTATGTGGTGAAAGAAGCGGTTTTGACTTTGACATCAACAAATAGTACCGACGAGCTAGTGTTGTGTTGTTGGTAATCGGTACCTGCGGTGGTAATCACTACCAGAGAATCATTGGAGTAAGAAAATTTCGTCAAGTCTAGAGACCACTTACGGAACCAACAGTGACCCCTGAACTAAATCCAAATTTGACCCAAATCACATTGATAAGAAAAAGGTTGTAATTTACTCGACATAAAAAAGAGTATTCAACGTTGGAAAGTAGAATTTCGCTCTTTAAAAGCTTCAAGAAACAGATGAATTAGTGGGTGTTTGGGTGTGCTTTTTTTACTGACTTTTTAACTTATTAACTTTTGAAAAATTAAAAAGTTATTTTATAGTTTCTGGGAATATTATGATTGTGAGAGAAATAAATTAATAAGTCACTTCATATTAATTTATTAACTTATTAAAAAAGTCAATAAGTTAAAAAGTTGTTTTAAAAAACAATCCCAAACACCCCTTAGAGCGCATACGCAGGCCCATAAGATGATAAAGACTAGTAAACTTTTTACACGAGAAGCCCAAACAGAAAACAAAGTTATTGGGCTCTACACTGAGGCCCATGATAAAATGCCGTAGGCCGTAGCTCAATGATGCCCTAAAGGCAAAAAGCCAACCCTAAAATGGAAAAAGTGTAGTGTAGCAGCTAAATGTCTAAAAGGCACTTTGGCCCCTATAAAATGAACTTCATCTGCTCGAATCATTAAGTCTCTCTCAATTGATTTCATCTTGTTGCAGCACAGGTATTATTTGTTGTCGATCAACTTTAATAATTACCTCAATCATTTGATGTTGTTGATGTTTCTTTTACGATTTTAAAGAGGAATGATGTTGTTAGTGTTTCTCTATGACGATTAATTCATGATGACGAGTCTGATTATCCATTCTTATAAACATCGTGACGACAAATCGAGGCATTTGTCCGAGAGAAACCCTACACTAGATCTTCGTCGTTTTTATCGTTTTCGATTTGATGTATTTGTTATTATTTGAGTAATGATTGATCTGAAATCGATGAAATGAGCTTAATGATGATGAAATTATTTGATTATGTCTTCTGAAGCATGAATAATGCTAAGTGATTGATCAAATAACCTCCTACTCATTCTGCATCTTATATTCATCGTTTGTTTATTGTTTTTTGTCTTCGAATTTTGTAATTATGATTTGGGCGATGTGGTTATGATTGATTTTTGAAATTTGATGGAGTTATTATGATTTGATTTGTAAGAGAAGATGAAACAGAGGTTGAAAAGTGGCAATGATGATGAATATGATCTCTCTCACATATTACAACAATGAGGGATTACTGTGATTATTTTTCAAGCACTTTTGAGCCACCAGCTTTTTAATAAATTTTGTTTGGAGATATTTTATGTCATTTTGTTTCAAAAATTATAAATGAATTTATTTATGCTATGTTCTCTTTGGTTTTTATCTGTTAACTATATTTTATTTTATATATTCGATAAAATTATGATGGCAAGTTTGAAAATGTTTTACACACACAAGTGATGCAGCATTTCACCAAATAATTTGATCCGTGACTTCTATCAGACCAAATACTGAGATTCAATTCTCTTGGAGTAAACAAATAGGGGATGATTAATAGAAAGTATAATGGGCCGTTTGGCTCGCAATTTTTTTTGTTACGGAAGTGGAATTAAAATTTGAATGAAAATTTTGTTAAAATTAAAAAAGTGTTTGGTTGTAATATATGAGTTGAATTGTAATGTTAATTTTAAACATTCTATTGAGTTATTAAACATTATGTGGGTAAGTAAAGATAAAGTAAATCCCAATGAATTTAAGAAAAGTTTTCAATTTCGATTTTTATCTATTAAACAAATAAACATAATTTTGCATGATAAATTTTTTAATTTCAATTCTAATTCCAGATAATTTTGTAAATCACACCAGACCTAAGAGTCAATATAAAACATATAAAAAAGTTCAAGTAGTCATATTCACATGTATTATTACATGATAAATATATAACAATTTTATAACAATTTGTTCATATCTAATGAGAGTGCAGTTAATAATTGGTGTTCCTGAGGTCGAGAAGAGAAAGTATAATTAAGTTGAACAAGATGTGTGTTTAAGATTTTTTTTTAATAAAAAGAAGTACAATGCATTAAAAATAATTGAAAGATTTATTAAAAAATTCTTTTCCTCTAATCTACTTATAACTTAAAAAAATTTGAAGACAATAAGTAAACACAATTATAAGAATTTACAATGAACTAATTCTATTTTGGGAGAATCACATATGTAATTAATAAGTAAATATAATTATAAGATATACGTAACTAAACGTTTAATTTGAGTATATATATAATTAATTAAGTTTTACAAAAAATATATGTAATTACAATTTTAAGTTGAATATATATTTAATTAATAAAGTTTAGAGGAAGAAATATATAATTCGCCCTTGTATTTTCGCCTTGACTGTGATCTATGATATATATCGGTAAACATATAAAATTTTGATTTTTATATTTAATTTGTAACGCAATATTATTTTACATCCTTTTATTTTTTTACTTATCGTTTTCTTTTATTTTTGATTAAGCTTGGAAGATGGTGAAAGAAAGAAGTGATAATGAATTAATAAAATTCAATAGACATCTCATGGATACTAAGAAAATTAGGTGAGATATTCATATCTTAAATAGTTTTTTTACCTTTTATCTACGCGTTTTCTAAAGTCGTTTGACTTTCCTATAAAGGTCCACAAAAAGCTACAATCTACATGTACGTTCTTTTTAGCTTTTATTTCGGGTTATTATGCTACATTTGTTTTTTACTTCATTTGTTAAACTTGAGGAATTTAAAAAAAGATCCCAACTAAATATGTTTAGTTTAAAGTGTTTATTTGTTAAACGGTTAAACCTTTACATTTATTTGAGCGGCCAATTTGTATTCAAAATACTTATTTGTTGGCTTATAATTAATATAAATACATAACGAAATCAGAATTTGTTTAATTATACTTGTTTACTTTTATAAACACATAACGAAATCAGTATTAAATTCGTTTAAATATATAAGTATTTACTTTTATCAATGGCCTATTTTTGTCGTTCAAAATAATAATAATAATAATCTCTACTATTTTATAAGACGCGCCCTTTTAGATACCCCTCACCCTCCTCCTCTTCTGCTCATTGTTGGCATTCATTACGCATCAATTGCCCTACTCCTTTCCAATCCCCCATGGCCCATGTATATCTAGAGCGGGAGATGCAAATGGTGATGACCCACATCCGACTGTACATCGTCTTCATTAGGTACGTTCTCCTTCCTTTTCTCCCTGTCATGTCGGTGTAATCTATTGCTTGTGCTTGTGGTTTCGCGCACTCTTTTGGAATAGAGTTGGTGCTGTTTTTGCGGGTGCTCCGATCGGTGGCCATTAGGGTTCAACTCTTTGGTTTTTACTACCTTTCTTCTTGCCATATGTGATGGGTTTGCAATTGGGTTCTATTTATGCATTTATATTCATCGATCTTTGTTGTTTTTTTGTATTGCACTTCTGCCATTTGATCTATTATGATTTCCTTTTATTACTACAGTTGATTTATCAAAAATTGTGTATTATCCTTTATGTTACTAAGATCAAAAGGAAGGTGAAGAAATATGTAGAGAAGATATTCTCCCTTGGGATTACGAAAATCGGAGACAATTTGGCTGTTATCGATGAGTTACTCCTTTATTGGAATCTATCTGACACCAATCATGTTCTTGATGAAACAAAAGAGGTAGTTCTGTAACCCTTTTTGTATAATTTCATAAATAATAGCATAACTTAGGGAGAATTGATTGGGATATTTGGGTGAAATTACTAAAGAAATTGATCAATTCTTAAAAAATGAGAATATAATGTTGACTTCTTTAAGTAATTACTACAAATGTGTTATAATGTTAGGCAGAAGTTGATTATGATCCAGATTATCTAGGGTCCCCATGATCAAGCAATCAAGTATTATCTAAAAAGCAATTACTTTTATTAGACAATCAAGTATTATCTTTCATACTTTGATGAACTCATTGACCATGGCTTAACATATTTAAAAGTTGTATGTTGGTCCTCTACATAAATGCATTAGTTATGTTTTACTGAGGCCATAACATCACATGCTTCTATTTCATAATTTTATAAAGACTTGTTGGGTTAATGGTGGTTTTTGTTTTCAGCTATTCCAAACAACTGAATGTCTTTAACTATAAAAAATAGACTGCTTAAAAACAAATATGAAACTTGTTTTGTGCTCATAAAAGAATATAATTTTGTGATCAGTCACACGCCTATAGTTTGTATATTATTCCATGAAAATATGTCTATTTTATACTTTTAGGCAGTTATTGGTGTCACATTTTGGCCCAAAGATCACAATAAAGATTGTGGAGAGTTTGCATACTTTTAGGCATTTATTGGTGTCGGATTTTGGCCCAAAGATCACAATAAGGATTGTGGAGAGTTTACAGGATGATATATATGTTGGAAAACTCAAATCAGGCTTACTTTTGGTTTGTAGGCAGTGAAGGATCCAAGGTTTCCAACCTGCATATATCATGCATAACAAGTTTTCAATAAGAGACACAATACAAAATGATAATTATTATTTTTTTCACTGCAAAATAGTATAAATAAATGAAAAACATAAAGTTCACTGAAAGTATTTTAGTGCAGTACTGCAGTTTAGAGCATATGATCCATGAAGTTTCACATATTTCTTATTGGTATATTTTATAGGATGCTCTTAAGAAGAGTGTACCAGATATCTTGACAAAAAGGTGCTAGAACAGAGCTTAAGCTTGGATTCAGGTTTGTGAAATGAATGATCTTAGGATCTTAGGATCTTAGGCTTTGTTTGTATGTTTTTTATTTGTTAATTATTTTAAATTTACATGATACTAGCAGTGATCATGATAGTTGATGTTAATGGAGGTGGAAAAACTACATCTCTTGGTATGGTTAATGATAAAGATTTTACATTAAAAAAAATCGTTTGTGAGAATTATGATGTTATAATTATGTCAAAACCAGAGGATTTCTTAGACTTGTTGGTATACTTTTATTGTCGTACCCTAGGAGACACAACAAATACAAGAAACCTTTTTTAAGAAAACCTTGTATGACATGAGGTCTTGACCAAATTTGATTTTTTTATACTATTTGATGTCACACCCCGACCGACGGCGGAATCATCGGAGCGGACGAGGGAATGATTGATTGTTCATATCACATGGTTGTCTATTAGTGAAAATAATATTAAAGTCAGATTACAGGATAAAATAAGTTAACAAATACAAATACAAATACAAATACAAATACAACAAACGAATTCACAAATGATAATTTTCTTTTATTTTACTAAGTCCGTGTCTTAAATGTGCACGTAGAAGTCCATTAACCTGCTTAACCTGAAATCAT
>BJCN01155735.1:0-17531 GCA_018326445.1 Flaveria brownii
AATATGTAGTAATGATGATACAACTTGCATAAAAAAAAACAGACATCTATCCTTCATTTTAAAAACTCTCCAAAGTTGAGATTCCTGTTGGAACAAAAAACGATCTAGAGGTGCTCTCATTTTTGTTCTTCTTCTGCTTTGACTTTTCAAAGAGAAACTTAATGGTTTTTCCTTGATCTTCACAAAGAAGAACTGTGCTAGCTTTGATTTTTCTTTCAACTTCCAACAACCGATATATTTGATTGCAACCGTGGATCACGCCTCTTAGAGCCGCTACCACTGTGTTCCAATTTAGTGTTCGTTTATTCTAGCGTTCATTCGTTGTCCCTTGGTGTCTCAAACGGTTAATTATAAACCACAAAGGTATATTATATCTCATCAGTAGGTTATTTATATTCTGTATTTGCATTGTTTGTAACCCAGATCCTGTCGGGTTCATTCTGGTATTTTATTATTACTCCGCTGCGTTAACTGTTATTAATCTGATTAATAATTATCAAAACTGTTTTGATAAATAAACCTAACGAAGATACCACTGAACCCAACAATATTAGTTCCAACAAATGAACAATACCTAGTACTAAACATATGTTGTATGTTATCTAATGTGTATTGACAATGATAGAGATGAGTTTAAGCTCAGGAGAGGAGACAAAACCATGCAAATATATGAGCAAAATGTATAAAGGCTTATGCTTCTTCAATAGAAACTGTGATATCATTTGCAAGGCCGAAGGTGCTATGAGTGGTGGTCGTTGCAAAATCCTCACCTTGCGTTGTATATGTAATCTATGTGATCCCGACTAGCTCTTAAGTCGAATGAGTTAACGTATAACCTGAGGATTCCATGATTTTAAATGTAAATATTACTGTTATTGTGTAAATGCACACTAAAAAAATTATCATCTTTTAATAAGTTTCAAATTCATATCCTTTTAGGCCCGATTTTTTAAAGGCATTATTTTAGCTCTTAGTTAAAAATATGTATTTACCAACAATCCCATATCGAGTACACATAACCTGAATCAACATCGGATCCCACGTATACTGGAGTTCTGTGCTATCAGGTTTGTCTTTATAGCCTGCAGTAACATGTTTTTATAAACATGGGTTGAGACTGACACCTCTCATTCTGGTTAATCTATATTGTTTATATTTAGGACATTGTTTTTTTTTGAACATCTGATAAAAAATTTGGATCATTTCTCGATTTGTACATGTCATCCTTGCGCAGGGGTCATGCTAATCTTCTCTTGTATCGTTCCAATTTTATCGGATGTCCCCGAAGGGACATTTAGGACATTGTTATTTAAATATGTATGTAGGCTTGAGTTTGATTCATCTTCGCTCATTATGTGGTTTGAACTTATCTTTTTTGTGTTGGAACTATACAAAATCCCAACAACAAACACTTGAATAATTAGATAAAAACTTGTATGGGTGAGAGGTTGGTAGGAGTGTTCAAAATATCCGAATCCGAAATCCGAAATTTGAATATCCGAAATTTCGGATATTCGAAAATTCGGATATCCAAACTTTGGATATCCAAAAATTTGGATATCCAAAATTTCGGATTCGGATTCGGATTCGGATTCGGATTCGGATAGTGATTTTTAGAATTTTCGGATACTTCGAATATCCGAAATATCCAAAATATTTTTAAAAAAATTTAAAAATATTAAATATTATTTAAATATTTTGGATATGTTTAGATATTTCGGACATTTTAATAAAAAACTTCAAATATCCGATAAAAACTTCAATAAAAATTATTACATTTTTATAAAATTTATTAAATAACACAATTTTTTTTAATTCGGATATCCAAACGGATATCCGAATCCGAAATTTCGGATTCGGATTCAGATAGTTCGGATTCAGATAGTGAAATTCACTATCCGAAATTTTCGGATATCCGAATTTCGGATATCCGAATTTGAACACCCCTAGAGGTTGGTGCCCAGTGGTAAAAGATGAGTCTCATAGCTAAAAGTAAAGTTTGTGGGTTTTAATCTCGTCAATGGAAACATTCATCTAGAAAAATTCTAGGCATTGATGTTAGAAAAAATAAATAAAAATTTGTATGTATTACGCCGAAAACTGCAGCATCTACTCGTGCGATGCTCTAGTACAATTTTCCACCCATTTGTAGTACAATTTCGATCCATTGTGTACTATGTCATACGCTTATGTTACAAATTGCATTTGTTTAGCTTCCTATAAAACAATGATGTAAAAACTTAAACAATGATGTGGAGTTGTTGGGAAAATTAAAACAAGAGTCTTTCCACATCATATAAAATCTTATCGCAAGATGGTAAACACGTACTCTTCAATCAAAGGTTGTCTAATCATTATAGAAAATCTAAACGAAGTTAAGAATACATAAAAACTTACATAGTATGATGGGATGCCTTTATATGATTTCCATTAGGCCTGCAAACGTGTAGCTCGGTTGAAGGAGGATATGAGATCGACTAGAAAAACTCTAATATTTATATAAGCGTTAGTTTTTCTTATTTTGTGTAAAAACTGTATATAAAACTCACAACAATACATGATTCGTGAAAAACTTATCTAAACAAGTCAAATCTATTTATATATACAGAGAGAGGAGATAAAGCGTGAAAATCAATTAGATAGATATGTAAATTTATCAAGAATAACAAAATGGTTTTCTATTGTTTCTCATGAGTTTTCATATTATTTGTGATTCTATAAAGAATCATCCCCGTATATACAATTAAATAAGGTTTGTAAACATAATAAAACTCAAGTCGGTGTTCTTATATAAGTATGAGTTCTAACGGGTTATATGTTTTGAATTTGTGTTTTATGTTTTGGATTTTGTGAACTCAACAAAGCTCATTAATTTTGACTAGAGTGATTGAGCCAAGGTGAAACCACTTGCCCACTTACACCATATGGTCCTCATAACTTGGGATCTAGCCCCTGTATTCGACACTCTGAGACAGACTAAGGGGTTGTTTGATGGAAAAGTCTCGGTCAGCCGGGGTCGTTTGATGGAAAAGTCTCTGTCAGCCTGTCAGAAGGGGCTGACCGAGTAAGAGGCTTCTCCAAAACTGACCGGGTAAGGGTTCAAAGTAGGCATGGGTCAAAAGCAAATCAGGGGAACCAAACACGCTGACCGGCCTCCATGTCTGACCGGGTCAGTGGGTCAGACGGGTCAGAAGCAAATCAAACAGCCCCTAAGTCCTTTTTCACTTTGTCAACTTATAGCAACTAACACCACCTTCAAACAAATGACCATTCTTGTGTATGCATCCTTACACAATGCCACAAAATCCCTAAAAGGATATCGAAATCTACAAATCAACTATAGATTTTCTTAATAACAAGTATACGGTTTGAAGGGTCAAAGGCGAACAACATAATGAAATTTTTGCAAGTTATTATGTATTATTAATCTAACTATATAAACAAACAAACAAACAAACAAACCCAGTATATCCCACTCAAAAGCATGGTCTGGGGAGGGTAGGTGTAGACGAGTCTTTCCTCTATCTTGTTAGATAGAGAGATCGCTTCCAAAGAATAATTATATTAATCTAACTATATAGTATATACAAAAGTAAAATAAGAATAATTACAAAAAGAGAGAGAAAAAAGTCAACCATATCAAATTTCCTAGTAAGACATATTAAATAAATCTTATCTATATAATAAATCCTTACAAATATATGTTACAATAGACTGCTAAAACCCCTATGCATGTTTAGGTTCAGTAAACTCAATAACACAGCTTTCCTTGTGATTATGTGTGATTATGGTGAAATAATAGGTTCAAGTATGTAGCAAAAAAAGTAACAGATTTGGTATAAAAATTCTAATTTCATAACAAGTTTTAGTATTAAAAACTTTTCATTCTAATTTAACAAAAAAGTTAACAAAACTAACATGTTTTTATACTAAGATTTCACCCTACTTTATCAAAAAGTTAATCAATGAAAGTTACCCTTAATACCCAAATTCATTGCATAACTAAAAGTTAGTATTCTAATATGCTACTTTTTAAACATGTTATTTTGCCTAAACTGTTAGAGGCGAACAATGTCAGCACCTGTTAGAGCAGTAGAGAACATCAGCGTAGAGGGTAGGAGGAGTAGAGGTAGACCTAGGTTGACTTGGGATGAGATTATTAAGCGAGATATGATAGACTTGCACCTCTCTGAGCACATGATCGAGGATAGGAGTGAGTGGAGGCGCAGAATAAAAATTAAGGACTTTTAGTGGGATTTGTGGGTGAGACGGGCTACGGTTACATGTGGCGGGACCTCCCGCGTCAGGTGTAGTCATTTCCCCTGTTTGGGTGTTACATGTCGTTTTTTATGATGCGAGCACTATCTAACTCTGCATGTGATGCGATATTTGCCTATGTGTTGCATGATATGTATTATGATTATTATGATTATGATTATTAGGATTGTTATGGTTACCGTCGTTGTAAACGAGTCGGGGGTCTCTTCGGAAACGGTCTCTCTATCTCTCAGGATAGAGGAAAGACTTGCCACCGCATACCCCTCCCAGACCCTGCTCTTCAGCGGGATACACTGGGTATGTTTGTTTGTTTGTTTGTTTATTTTGCCTAAACTATAGATCAAATCTTAAACTAATTTGTTGAAGTACACATGTTTTGAAGATGCCGCTTAATCATAACTCATAAGTTTGTACACAACATCATAATGCATGGGCCTTTGAAAAGAAAAGTTGGTTTGAGTCTTTACAAGAAAAGATACATTTGATAGCAATGACAATAATGCACACATGGTGAGGGGCCAACTCTGTAAAAGCTAACAAGTTCATGGAAGATGGAAGGTCCAATCATGGATGGAAAAAGGGAAACCACTTCAATGCATCAACTACTTGTACCTTACAAGTTACATCCCACAAATGAATTCCATTAAAGCCTCAAGATTCCCCAAACCCATGTCAGAAATGCCAAGAATCACAAACTTGTGCAGTTAAGTTGCAGTAGGATGCTTGTACGGTTCCATGAGCAATGCAATTGTGATGTCAAGATGAGGACTTTGTTGCAAACATGATGAGGATTGTACCTTACAACCCACAAATCAATTCCATCAATATCTCAAGATTTCCAAACCGATGTCAGAATTGCTAAGAAATCACGGAGTTGTACAAGAAACAACGCGTTAGAGTGAGTGCTGTACAGAACGATTCTAAGCGCCAAATAATGACGGAACCAGACTTTCTTAATCATGGGGTTATCTTAAGATTATTTATACTACCAACTGCATCTAAGGAGTCTAAATGATGTTTTTCTTGAAAAAACTGAGATTTTATGTATACAAAACCGACAAATTCTGGTGACTGAGGGAGGAGTCAGCAGACCCTCTTGATCCTACCTTGGTTCCGTTCCTGAATGCCAAGAAATAACAAAGTTGTGGAAAATGATGCATTAGCATGCATGTAGTCTACAACTATCAACCCGGTTGTGATGTTGAGGATCAAGTTCAAGACTTGCTTGTAACATCTGAAAAAAAGAACATTTATATTCATGTGTTCATGATTCAAGCAATAGCATCTCTAAGGTTTTCAAAAATCAAAACCCATACCCATATTAGAATGTCAATAAATCACAAAGTTGTATAACAAACAAATGCATTTAGTTTGCTTGTACTGTACAACTATCAATATAATTGTGATGTTGAGGTTCAATATGTACACTTGATTGATAACATAGCATTTATATTACATCAGAATCATGATTCAAGCAATTACATCTCAAGAGTTTCCAAACCCATATCAAAATTCAAAAAAATCACAAAGTTGTACAAGCAGTAATGCATTTAAGATGTGTGTACTGTATAATTATGAATGCAATTGTAATGATGAAGTCCAAGATGAACACTTGATTGCATTGTGTTAAAGATCAATTATATCTTGTAAGAAATCACATGAAATTTGAAGAAATGATGCATCCAGAAACTTGTAAATGGACAACTACCAATACCAATTTGATAATGAGATTCAAAATCAAGACTTGCAAGCTAATATTATGTAGAAAGATGATTTATACCCATTCAAGAATTGCTTTTGGTGGTTTATACATCAATTCCTATAATTGTTCAAACTTCAAGATAGGTTGGGTGACTGGCTAGAATCATTTCATTCTCATATTAAGACTCAAATAAAAGAAGCCTCAAGAGTAGAAATTTCAAAAATAGTGCAGAAAATTAAGATACAAAATTAGCTGGTTTAGCGGTTACCAATCAACCATTAAAGCCATGAAATATGAAACACAAACAACATATAAAGAGTAACCACACAATTCAAAACAAGATTATCCATGGCTGCCATAAAAATACAAGAAATACAGCTCTTATCGAACGGGTAATCAATCATGGTGTGGTTTCCCTTCATATGTGAGGGAATTGGGTTTCATAGTTCATGGGATTAATAATTGGACAGACATAAACGCCAATATGCCAGCTTTTTTTCTATCTATTTATGCAGCAATGAACATGGTCTCGAAAAGTTCCTCACAGCTGTCTGGTTTGTGCATAACCTCAGTTTGTGAAGATGAACCCGTATCACTGTTGTTCTTCTCCATCTCTTCCTCAATCAAAATCTCCTCTGATCTGCAATTCCAACTGCAAAATGCTTTCTCACCTCTACAAGCAGAGCAAAACGATCAGTCTGTAACAAATATTAGATACGGGGAAAAACCAAACATGATTAGAGTTTTGTGGACCGAACCTGTACATGTAAATATCTTCACCCTCCAACTTCTTCTTGCAAGAGTAGCAAAAGCTCAAGAAATCATCAGAAGGGTACGAATTCACGATCTCAGAGGGTTTAAATTTGTGTTCTTCACGTTTAAAAGATTTAGCGATAAACTCATTGTCATGACGCTCCAAAATACAGTCACCAAAGATATGAGTTGTTTTCGGATTAGGCCCATGTTTTCTAACACATGTATAATCCTCAGAAAGCTCAATCTCACTTGCAGAGAGTGAAGCAACTAAATCTCTTCCTGGGTTCAAATTGGTCAGACCAGTTGTTGAACGGGTTGAGTTCGACCCAATCTTTGCAGAATCCAAAGAATGAGAACCAAACTTAGCAATTGGTTCTTGTGCTAAAGAATTAATCAGTTTAGGAATGGATCTTTTCATATGGGAATGAGGGGAAATTGCATAATTCTTAGGGAGGGAGTTGGATAAAGAGTCAAGCCCTGCAGATTTCAAACTCGGGTTGTTCAAGATTCTCATTTGGGGTCCAATAAGAATGCTCTTACTGTCCGACGATCGGAGTATCTTTCCTGATGAGGGTTTTGTTTCATCCTCGAGAGACTCGATCATGCTTAAGCCTACTTTGTTACAATCCCAACTCTTTTGAGTTGCTTCATTGGGCTTGCAAGAAGCCCTAATTGGTAAATTCCCAAAGTTTGGTTTTGAAAAAACCTTGAAATCCAAAGGGGATGTGGGACTTCTAACTGAATCAGATTCTGAATTTTTAGGGCTTAACCCTACAAACAGACCAGGAACAGTGAAAAAAGAATTAGATTTGTGCTTCTGTTTCAAGAAAGCATCAGGATTTAAGTAACAAGACTCATTCAAACACGAATCAGGAATCAGATTATGAGCCTGACCCATGTTTTGTTGATCTTTTTGGTGAGATCTGGTTCTCTTCCTCAGCATTTTCACACAACCTGTAGAAATTGAAACAAAAACACCTAATCAAAACCTCAATTTAATGATCAAGTAAATAGGATATAATGCAAAGATGAATCACCACCAAGAAAAGTCAAAACCCTAATCCAGAAATCATCATCTAATTCAAACAATCAGGTTACAAGAACACAATCAGATGCAGATTTCAAGAACACTACATGAAGATGATCAAAACCCTTGATTAAAATAAACAATAACGAATCATAACTCAAGAATTTAAACAGTATCCAATTCTACCAAAGTACATTATGAATAAACAGTACCATCAGATAATCAACAGTAAGTTACAGATTAACAGGAGTACCCACAAAGTTCTGCAGATCAAACAGTCAAGATAATACTTCAAAGAAACATAAAAAGCATGAATACCACATAATCCACAAGATTACCATTTTATGAACCGATTAACACACGACCCATTTTAGATTCATTCCCAAAAGGGGCAAAACCATCAAATACTCACATCAATCAAGCTACTAAAGTGGATAAATCATACACAAATGAAGACGATGACGACCCGATTAGTGAAAACAACAAAGGGGGAAACAACTTCAACAGTAAAACTATACCATTCTCTGTGAAAATCAAGAAAATACCCCAAAATGCAGTGAAGAAAGTGACGAAATTTGGGGAAAACCCACCTCAAAAACTTCACACAAGATGATTGAGAGGATAAAGACACTCAAATTGCAGAAACTGTTTTCTCAACTTCCCCACTCTTCGACTGTATTGTTATGTAAAACTTGTACAGTACTACTTTCTCTCTCACTCATGCATCAAAATCAGAGAAGAAATGAGCTTCTCAGGTACTCTTCTCCCTCTCTCTCAGTGTAATGGTTACTGTATGTATGAGGATACGTATACTTATATATGTATATATACACAGTAATTTGTCATGATTTAACTTTTGTTATTTGATTTGTTTCTCCATTCAAGCCATGTTTCGGATTTAATTATTTTAGTTGAAAAGAACTTTTAGCAAAAAGTATTTATTAATTTATTATTTAAATTAGCTTATAAACTAAAAAATAAAAAAATAAAAAATACATACTTTTAAAAATCAAAGGGGGTTAATAGAAGGTAGAAAAGAAGTATAATAGAAAATCAGACTAAATTAAGTTTTTAAAATTAATAAGTCACTCTTTTTTTTTATTTTCAAAAAAACATTTTTCACCCTATATGTGAAGTCAATTGAAAAAAAAAATTTCCCCAACCAACAAACACTTTTTTTAACTTATTAACTTCTTAAAAGTTAAAATACACGTATACCACAAACATTTTGGTTCAAGTTGTATTAAATGATGATTTTTTAAGTATTTTATCATATGAAACTTCCCAAACAGGTGCAAGCTATTCCCTTTAGAATGACTAGATTAATTTATTATAAGTTGTTTAAAGGAATTTAAGAAGATTGTAAATAATAAAATACAAATCTAATTGTTGGTTTATGTTAAATTTGTCTCCATTTAAAAAGAGTTTGTTTGAATTTGTTCTTAAGTCTTAACTAATAAGGAGCTAAAAGTATGGGAAATATATATATAAGACGGTATATATTTAGAAAAAATTCAAATACAAAGTGTATTTTGTTACAAAATGTGAGATGACACAATTAGTCAAAAAAATCATAAAAAAATTATATCTCACAATCTAAACCGAATTTCAAAAAAGTAATTTCGAGCTTTTGCTCCTCTAGCCGTCTCACTAAGAAAAAAAATAAATGAAAAATAAAAAATAAAAAACTAACATTTTTTATTACGTCATTTATGAAAGACATAATGATATCATGAAAGACACAATGACGTCATTGTGTCATGATGAAAGACACAATAACATCATTGTGTCGTTATAAAAGACACAATGACGTCATTGTGTCATAAAAAGACACAATAAATTTTTTTATTATTTTTTTAAATTTTTTTCTGAAACATGACGATGAGAGGAACAGAACTCCAAAATACTTTTCTGAAATTCGATTTAGATTGTGAGATATTTTTTTGTGACTTTTTAGGCTCATTGTGTCTTCTCACACTTTATAACAAAAATACACTTTATACAATAACATCACCCATATATTTATATCTATGTTTTATTTTGATAATTTTACTTTTGGTCCAATTTAGTCACTGGAGATATGCATTGTTCAATTTTAACTGTTAAAGACATTTTTAGTTTATAGATATATTTGGATATCTGTTGGTGAAGTAGATTGAACTAGGAAGAAGGCATTTTGTTTTTTATGATCAAAATAGAACAAAATAGAGTGAAACAAAAAAACATACTTCCAATAACTAATCGAAACAAAAATAAGTATAACCTCTAAAATAAAATACTAATATAGGTACACTATCAATGTATGTAAAAGTTATTGAAAGTCACGTGCTCATTAAAGGTTTGCTTCAACATTTTTGTTTCGACTTCAACTTCAAGTATTTTCCATGTTACTTGCTTAAATCTCAATAGATGATAACTATTTGAAAGAAAAATTAGTAAAAATTATGCTTATATTAAGATAATCTTTTTAAGTCTAAAAACACCTAAGAATTTGTCTAGTCACTAAAACCAGCAACACTCACAAACATCTTTTTACGCATTCGTCTAGTCACGTTGAACACGAACATGATCACGGGCGATGCTAGAGATTTATAAATTAATATATTGGTTTGTGTTAAGGATGATGGGTTTATATTTTGGTACTAATTTAATTAATTATATTTGTATGTTGTTTCTAATAAATATTTTAGATACCGGATGATTGCTTAAAAGTATTACTAATTTATGTTAAATCAAAATATAATTTGTTAAGATTATATGTCAGTGTTGGCCAAACATAATTTTCTATGATAATGATTTACGAGATTTTTTATCATTATGAATTTAAATAACACTTATTCAAACCCTAAGATGACCAATAAAAAACTTGACAATGACATAACCATTCTTTAATCCATATATTACTATGTATCTATTATACATACCATTGGTTTTATACTATGATTTTGTTCGTAATATCTTTTAGTATGTTAATATATTATTATTATTATTATTATTATTATTATTATTATTATTATTATTATTATTATTATTATTATTATTAAACTCATGTTAATAATAAAAACCTACCCATCTGTTGATGACATAAAAGCGAACAAGGTTTAAGTTGACTAAAATTGAATGGTATTATTAATTTATTATTGGCATATTTCTTTGTAAATATGTTCATTAAGTTATTCATTAAGAATTTAAGATGGAGTTATTTTTTTAAAAATGAGAAGGCTTTATTGGATAGTACGATGAATATAATCAGAAAACGACAAAACAATTTAGGCTAATTATATACTGTGGGCCCATTACACCTGACTGGTTTTCAGCGATAAATATCACGTTAACTCTCCGTTACTTTTCGTCAATTCCTTGCCTTTTCTTTTAACCATGGTTAGTTTGTAATTATTTTAGATGAATAATAGAAAATAAGAAAAGAATTGACATGGGTTATTTTTAATCTTTTTCCTGATTTTAATGATCTTCTTCCGCTTTTTTCTATACTTTACTTGGAATTTTCCTTTTACGTGATAGGAAAAATACATTAGTGATGGTTTGCTCATTACTCATTTTGAAAATTTCACTTGTAAACATTTAAAAGTTAAAACAAAGTTACACGGACGACGAGTGGTTATTATGGTTTGCTTATGTTATAATTCCGTCCCAACTTTGTCAATATTATGATAACATCCATTCGATTCAGGGTCTAAACAAGTTACGTTTATGTAAAGTATCGGACAAGCCTGTAATTTCTAAAAGTTGGATTTTAAAAACGCCATCAGTATAATTAACTTTTTAAAATATGTTAAAAAAAGCTTAAATGACTATTATACTCTTAATATTTAAATAATAAATTAATATTAGCATAATCCCTAGTTTTTTTTCTTCAATGCTCATTCGCTTCCACGAAAAGATGGAAAAAGCAGCAATGATGAATCATAGTTGGCGACAAATCTTTGATGACAATGATGAATCGGAGATGATGGCATTTGTCTTCGCAACCCTAACAAATATCGTCGCCATAAATCTCCCTTTAGAGGGGGCCAGGAAGTTGTTTTTAGTTTTGAATACCTTTTTATATAGCTTTTTTGTTTTTGTTTGCTAATAGTAAACAAAATTCATACGTTTTTCATTTGCCTAACTTAATTTTATAAATTTTGAACATTTGCAAAAAAATTTAAATATGATTCTAACAAATAGTGAAAGTTGGGCAACTTTATATAAAGTTATAAACAAAAAAAAATTAAGTAACTTTAGTAAAACACTTAAGAATTTTGGTTACTATTTATGTGAAGTTTTTCCTTCCTGTTATATTAAAATGTAAAACACTTGTGTTTTGAATTCCGTTTTTATATAATATTGAATTTTTAAGCTTCTATATTTATTTCTCGACATCTTTAAAAGTATTAGGTGAACATCATACATACATAAACAAAGTCACCGTATGCCTATGATCAAGGCACCTCAAAGCTATGGTACCTAAATAATTAAAGTTCCACCAGTATGCTTATGATGTAATGCAAGATGGTGTGAACGGTGAAAAGGGAGTATGATATATTTTATGTAACATATTGTTTCTCGCTATTTAAACTTTCGATCTGAAGATCATAAAACAACAATATTATTAGTCTATCAAAACCTGGTATGAAACTTATATGTTTATCCTAGTATCAATTAAGTTACCTTAAACATTTATCATGCAACTAAAAGCCAATTTATTCAATGTATATGCAAAAATGTAACCTGGCCTCACCATATAGTTTTGGTATATTTTTCTATCAATAACTATAATAGTGAAACTATATGCATTTTCATAAGCTATATGTCATAATATTTAAAATGAAATAAATAAATACAACTTTAACAGTGTACACACCTTAAAACTAGCCTCAGGGTGTTTTTTAATTCTGTACACACTAATTTATGTGTTAATTTATTCCAATAAAATCCTGATTATTCCTGCTTGGAAATAATTGTGTTCTTGGCAGGTAAAACTCATGCAATCAAGTGTTGAACCACGTGGTGTGCATCATTGTATTCTTGCCTCAATAGTTGTTTATTAAAACCTAAAAAGATTATATATATTTTATGAAGTTTTAATTGACTATACAAAACAAAAGTACTCATCACACGATCTCACACTATAAACACGTTCAAATTCACAAATTCACGGATTCCATTGCATTGATATGGTTGATTGTGGAGGCTAGCTACATTATAATTCAAGTGATGAAAACCTTCACATGATACGTTTAATGAAACTAGTTAATAATATTGTAACAGTCATGTAAACAATGCCATCAGAAAGTATTAAGGCATATTTTTTTTCCTTAAAATTGTTGATTGTGTTAGTCGGAAGTACATACTACCTACATACATATTGGATGCTCCCACAATATCATTGTGATTAATTAATAGGACTTGGCCGGAAAGTGTTATTGCCTAACATGCTATAAAACATGTTAAGGCTTTTAATTTATAAAAAATATAAAAACTGAATTAACTAACTAGAACATTTTTAAGACTTGAGTTACCTAATTGAAACACTTTTAAAAGTTGATTATTATTTTATAAAGTTACCCCTTCTTTCTCTTAGCAACCTATTTTTATATAGTTATTTAATCTAATTTTTGAATTGGTATAATTTTACACATCTAATTGTTTTTAATGCGGCCGATAAAGTAATTTTGTTTTATTAATAGTGGTCAGAAATTTTTATTATATAATATTTTTGCAGGTTCAAATGTACGGTATAAAAATATGTGTAACACCACCGACTAAATACCCTTTTCCAGTCTCGGATTACTCGTTCCGATCGCTACCGACAACTAACGGAATGCCGTTTGTTTCCGTTAATTACGTCACCAGCAGCTACTTACGATGTGCCACGTGTTAACTCACGATTTACCAGTGGGTCTCACTTGAGGAAACATCTTTTCTTTACTTTTATTTTTCTATGAATAAGATTTAATGTAATCTACAAACTTCTTTTTCTAAACAGCTAAAGGATTAATAAAATGTTACTTACTCACTCGATTATATTCATCACTAGCTTTAGTAAATCCGTGTAATACACGGGTTAAATAAATAAAATATTAAATTAAATAAAAATTATTAATTATAAAATGATAGACTAAAACATGATATGATTGAAATTATGTATAAGTAATAATTATAATTATAAGTAATAAAACAATAAAATGATATTTTTAATTTTTTTTATTTTTTCAAAGATAAATTAAACATTTTATTTTAAAACAACATTAATTTTTTTAAAAAAAATTCCTTACTATAAATCCCTATTTTAATTATTTTTGTTTTATTAAAAAATTACTTTAAAACCCAATTTTAAAATATTACATAAAAATAATTTTATTGTTTAGAAAAAAATCTTTTTAGAAAAAACTATATCTATAGAAATAACATTAATAAAAATTTATCTTTCTTAATTTATTAAGTACTAATTATAATGTAAAAATAAATAGATAATATTATTAGTAATTAATGTAATTATTTAATAGGAGAGAGAAGCGGAAAAAAATTGATTAGAATTAATGCAGTGCTGACACGTGGCATTAGATGATTTTAAAAAATGACACGTGACAACCATAGTTACCATTTTATTATAGTAGTGAGATTTGGTTATGAAATCGAGACCATTTTTAAGAGAAAACTCATTTTATGTGAGAAAACACTCTAGTCCAAACTGTAACATATTTTTTTTATCACAGATGATACTTGAACTTAAAACTTTATCTTATTTTAATAGTTAAGATATTATATCTTTTCAATATATTAAGATGTGTGAGAAAAATATCTTTTTATATGTTGTTGATGATTCAAATTTTGTAGTAAATAAAAGTATCGATTCAAAACTAGAACTAAAGACTAAAGAGTGTATGATTTATTAGTTTTAAAAAATTAATAAAAGCCTTAATTATTTTAATTATATAATATAAAAATGAACCTTTGGAGTTACTTCTGCTTTACAATGACTTTTTGCAAGACGACTTATAATAAAAGTTGCTACATATTTCTTAAATAGTTATTTATGAGAAATAGTACATGATTAAAAATATCATCATATTAAACAAAAATGCAATTTACTGCTTATATGTTATTAAGACTTTTATAAAAATTATAGATTGAAGACAACTTGCACAATTAATATATAATCAATTTAAAATAGTGAACGTGCAGAACGGTACAACAACGTATTTGTATGAACTCCTTGAGATATATAATGGAAGTTACAATCAAGTTGGTCAGTGTATACAAATCCTTATGTACCAAAGTTTAAACAAAAGTATTAATGCTTAACACTTCTTACATATTCCATAAAACACTCTTAAAAAATAACATTATATGAAGAGTAATAGTCTGAATTTTTCCCCAAACAACTTCTTTTTTATGAACAAGATCATGTTTCGTATGATATATCGGGCTCGTCTATCCGTTTTACAGTCGGGACCGCACCCCCAACCCAGTGAGGAATCCCATTACTGGAAAAAAAAAATTGGCTCAATTTTGAACATTTTACTCATAGTAAAACTTGAACGTATGACCTTCCCATACATGTCACTCTTATATTATTTTAATCAGTTGGGATAAGGATCATTGGTTCTTTCCAAACAATTAGCGGGTACAACCTGATTAATTCGTTAAAGAGTATGAGATCATTTTTAGGTATGCTACTGTCACAAGATTAGAAGAAAACTGTATCCTCACCAATTAGGATTAAAAATCACAAATCATAGCATATTTCCTCTCCTATTGAAGTCATCGCTTCACGGAAATGAAGAGAGAAACTCGAATTCAAATATTATAAATAAGCAAACATGACGTAATGTGCGTTCTATTTTGTTTTGACCCATTTTTTATCTACGCTTCATTTCTTCATATTCTATTTTTATATAAAAATAGTTTTTTCTCACACTCGAGAATGGTCATCAAAAACCCTCAACTCGTGACGAGTTCTAACCATGATCTGTTTTACAAAAATAGGATCTTATACTTAGGGGCTGTTTGGTAGTATCTGAATGATTAAGTGCCGAACCAATAAGAGGTCTGAACCATTAAGTGCTGAATCATTAAGAGGTCTGAACCATTAAGAGGTCTAAAACATTAAGAGGTCTGAAACATTAAGAGCTGGTATATCACTTAACTATTCAAAGACAAATGTCTGAACAATTCAGATAAGAGATCTTAACCATTTAGCATTAGACCTCTTAACCATTCAGCATTTGTATAATGCTTAACCATTCAGAGGCAAATGTCTTAACCATTCAGATATGTGCTCGTGAAACAAACAGTATAAACCATTAAGTGCTGAACCATTCAGCATCTAAACCATTAAAAGGCTGATTAAGAGGCTACCAAACAGCCCCTTAGTAGATCAATCGATTGAGTCTCACCATTGTTATTGTTTAAGGGAGATGTATTAAAAGACAGATGTCAAATTATATATTTTACCTACTACGTATTTACTTCAACATTGCAAAAGAAGTATTTTTCAAACCAAATTAAATTATTTCGTATAAACTAACCACGGTTAAGTCTAATGAACTTCAATCATGAATGTGCCTGCAACTATCTATCCTTTTGTCGTCTTTTCTGTATTTACTTTTAGTTTTACTGCTTTTTTCTTTTTTTTTTATCTTTTCCTTTTAATAAGAAATTTGGTATACTCACCTTCAATATTTGTCGTACTCTTATGCAATTATAAATTCCTTTTAGTTAGAAGAATATATTGTAAAATATTAATAAAGATAATGTTAAAGATAAAAGAATTTCAATACATGAATTTTCGCGTGGGTAAATGATCTTTAACACAACTTGTTAAATTGTTAAGGTGAATCACTCATAACATATAAATGATAAGAGATTATGCTTATAGTATCTCTTTGAAGAAAATGTTCAGAGTTAAACTAGGGGGTTTTCTCAGCAATAAGTTTCCTCCTGAGAGTGTTAAGGATGTGGTCGTGGCTGGTAAACGGATAAGTGGACCCGATTAAAATGACACATGTCCTTTGAAGCTGGTCGTACATTTGTTGTTAAAAAAACTAAGTTAGCAATTAATTAGCTAAGTAAATGCACTTGAAGGACACCTGAATATCTAATTCTTTATTAGAATAATACGATAAAAAATTGCTTTTATAATGTTTTAAGTTTTGTTTATTATAGGTCGTTTAAAATAATACAGGACAATATTAAATACTTTTGTTTTTTCCTTCAAATTTTGTAACTAATTAATATAAAACTAATTTATAAACTCATACAAAAATAGTTTTCTTATAGAAGTCTTATGAACAAATTCATACACATATGTAAAGATAAAAATACAGTTTAGAATGCGAGTAATGTTGATGAACCGGCCTCTGTAAATATTTTGTTGGTAACTTGCTGTTTTCCTTTATACATGTAAGAACAGTAATATTTATTTGCATGTGATTCGAGTTACATAAGTGAAACAAATTAACTGATTTGAATTTGGCTAAGGCACGTATGTTATACGCTTCCCTTAAAACAGATTTCGGGTAACACACACAAGAAACCCGTCTGTCTCCCAGGGTACAATAGCCGTAGCAGATTGCACTGCCGAAGTTAACCACAACCTGAAAATGATACCTATATGCTATCTTAACGAAGAGATATAAGAATGTAAAGATCAAAACCGAAGCAGGAGGAAGAGGAAGTTTTGAAGCTGTGAGTTTTTCTTGGTGTGTTTGAGGCTGCAAATGTGCAGCTATTTATAGCATAACTCTGGCCACCACCCTAGAG
>BJCN01155745.1:6400-17479 GCA_018326445.1 Flaveria brownii
ACAAGCCCAAGGGAAGAGTATTCATGATGGTTCCGAACGGTGCTCGCAAAGAGCCTAATGTGGTGAACAGTACGTTTCTCATAAACAATCATCATGCTACCGTTCTATTTGATACAGAAGCAACTGCTAGTTTTGTTTCTACTACCTTTAGGTCTTTGATTGATTTGACTGCTTGTACTTTAACCGAAACATTCACAGTAGAACTTGCTGATGGTAATATAATAGAAACTAATGAAATCAGCAAATATTGAAAATTGGTCTTAGAGGGTAATTCCTTTGATATAGATCTGATGTGTATTAAATTAGGAGGTTTTGATGTAGTAGTAGGAATGGATTGGCTGGCTAAAAATAGGGCTGAAATCATGTGTGATGAGCGCTTGCTTAAGATACCAATAGCTAGATGGGAGATGTTAGTATTTCATGGAGAGAGAAACCACCCACTATGTCCTATGATATCCCACCTACAGGCCAGTAAGAGTATCAAGAAAGGACACACCACATTTATAATTATGTGATGAAGGCCAAAGAGGAAAAGAAGATTGAAGACATACCTGTGGTGTCTGAGTACTTGGATGTATTTCCCGAAGACTTATCAGGACTCCCTCCGACCTGACAAGTCAAATTCCAGATTGATTTAGTACCTGGCGCCGCACCGATGGCCAAAGCACCTTATGGACTAGGTCCGCCCGAAATGAAGGAGCTGATGCTACAAATCCAATAATTGCTTGATAAGGGGTTCATACGACCCAGTGTTTCACCGTAGGGTGCTCCAGTGCTGTTTATTAAGAAGAAGGAAGGAACACTATGAATGTATATCGACTATCGGGAACTAAACAAACTTACCATAAAGAACCAATATCCTCTCCCTAGAATTGACGACTTATTCGATCAATTGCAAGGAACTAGCTATTTCTCTAAGATAGACTTGTGGTCGGGATACGATCAACTGAAAATAAAGGAAGAAGACATTCCCAAAACAACCTTCATAACTAGGTATGGCACTATGAGTATCTAGTCAAGCCTTTCGGGTTAACCAACGCACCCGCAGCATTCATGGACCTCATGAACCATGTGTGTCGCCCATACCTAGAAAAGTTCATGATCTTATTTATCGATGATATCTTAATCTATTCTGGAAGTAAAAAGGAACATGAGAAGCATCTCCGATTAATCCTTGAACTACTTAAGAACGAACAACTATACGCATAATTCTCCAAGTGTGAGTTTTGGATGTGTGAAATCCAATTTCTTGGGCGTATAGTGAATAAGGATGGATTCTAGGTGGATCCAGCAAAAATAGAAGCTATCAAGAACTGGAAGATTCCAGAAACTCCTACCAAGATTAGACAATTTCTTGGTTGGTTGGTTACTACAGGAACTTTATCAAGGATTTCTCTTGAACAGTACAACTACTAACTGCTTTGACCAAGAAGGATACAACTTATGAGTGGGGAAAGGAACAAGATAAAGCCTTTAATCTGCTAAAGAAAAAACTATGTAGTGCACCTATCCTTACCCTACCAGAAGGAATGGAGGACTTCGTAGTCTATTATGACGCCTCACGTCAAGGTTTTGGTTGCGTATTAATGCAGCGGGAAAAAGTGATCGCGTACGCGACCAGATTGCTAAACAAGCATGAAGGGAATTACACAAAACATGATTTGGAACTGGGTGTAGTGGTGTTTGCACTCAAAATATGGAGACACTACCTCTACGGTACTAAGTGTGTTATCTACACCGATCACAAAAGCATGCAGCATATCTTGGATCAGAAGATGTTGAACATGCGTCAAAGGAGATGGGCAGAACTATTAAGTGATTATGAATTTGAGATTCGCTACTATCTCAGAAAAGAAAATGTAGTGGCCGATGTCCTGAGCAGAAAGAAAAGAAAAAACCCCTTCGTCTTCGTGCCCTAAGGATGAGCACTGGCCTTATCGCTAGATTAAAAGAAGCACATGAGGTAGCCCTCGAGGAGAATAAGCTGTCTGGTGAGATGTTAACAGGGATGGAGAAGCATTTGGAAATGGACAGTGATGGGGTATACAAATGCGAAGGAAGGACGTGGATACCTAATCATGGTGGAATTAGGGCTATAATTTTGGACGAAGCTCACAAGTCTAGATATTGGGTTCACCCATGAAGTCATAAGATGTATCAAGACTTAAAGACACTATTCTGGTCGCCCAGATTATAGAAATCTATTGCTACGTATGTGGGAAAGTGTTTGACATGTGCAATGGTGAAGGCCGAAAACCAAAAACCTTCAAGTACCCTACAACAACCCGAAATCACGAAATGGAAATGGGATAACATCACAATGGATTTTGTCACGAAACTACCAAGAACATCTCGCGGTCATGATGCTATTTAGTTAATTGTGGATAGGCTTACCAAATCAGCCCATTTCTTACCAATTCGAGAGGACTATGAAATGTCAAAGTTAGCCCGAATATACATTGACGAAATAGTAACTCGGCATGGAGTACCACTCTCGATTATCTCAGACCGCAATAGTCGCTTCACATCAAGATTTTGGAGATCTCTCCAATAGACTCTGGGAACCCGTCTCGACATAAGCACCGCATATCACCCTCAAACAATATGACAAAGTAAGAGAACCATTCAAACTTTAGAAGACATGCTGAGAGCTTGTGTAATCAACTTTGGTGGAAGCTAGGATAACCACTTTCCCCTAGTAGAGTTCTCCTACAATAATAGTTACCACACAAGCATAAAAGCAGCCACGTATGAGGCTCTATACGGCAGGAATTGTTGATCACCATTAAGTTGGAACGAAATAGGTGATAGCCAAGTGATGAGACCCGATATCATAATGGAAACCACTGATAAGATAATTAAGATTAAGGAGCGACTGAGAACAGCCAGATATTGTAAGAAGAAATATGTTGACAGGAGACGAAAACCTCTGGAATTCCAAGTGGGTGATAAAGTGATGTTGAAGGTCGCCCCGTGGAAGGGAGCTGCGAGGTTCGGCAAGAAGGGCAAGCTAAGTCCAAGGTGTATTGGACCATTTGAAATACTAGCAAGAATTGGTCCGGTAGCATACCAGCTTAGACTACCTGAGCAGCTAAGCTACATACATGACACCTTTCATGTGTCAAATTTGAAGAAGTGTCTGGTAGACAAAACCTTAGAATTGCCATTGAAGGAAGCAAAATAAATGACAAACTAAATTTTGTTGAGGAGCCTATAGAGATTACTGATCGATTGGTCCAGAAACTTAGGCGAAGCCGCATACCCAATGTAAAAGTGTGATGGAACTCTAGGCGAGGACTCGAATTCACTTGGGAGCGAGAAGATGAAATGTAGAAGGAGTATCCGCACCTCTTTAAAGACCACCCGTACAAATTCTAATTGAAGCTAAAATTTTAGGACGAAATTTCCTAAACGGTGGGAGAATGTAACAACCCCTCCTCGACCCCAAGATGAGTTAAAGACTTGTGCCAATATCTAAGTAGGCATTTTTCTAAGTCATGCGCCTAAATAGTGCCCATGCGCCTGAATAGTGCTCATGCGCCTGGACAGTGCCCATTTGGCTAAATCTTGGGCGTTTCAACTATGCTCATGTGCCCCGACAGTTTTCATGCGCTTAAGTTTCATGTGCCCCAACAGTGGTCATGCACCTAAACAGTGGTAACGCGCCTAAAATTTTACTTGTATATTTGTACTTATATTTAACTTCTGATTATTTCCCTCGATTGTTATACACCTGTTATTGGTATTTAACCATGTAGAAACTTATCTTTGAATAGAAACTATCCTTTTGTATGATTATTCGAGACAAATATGGTATCTTTCAACAATTAGACAAAATCGGATGAGTACATGTGCCCATGCACATCCGCGGCTTAACAAGTCTTATAATAATAATAACTACAAAATAATAAAACATTTAAAATATCATATCTTGGCTTCCCATAACCCAGCAACCGAATAAGGTTCAGTGAAACCCCAAAAACCACAACCACACTCCACTTTTCTCTCTTTTCTATACATGCAAGTATCACATTCCACTCTTTCTCTCGGACTCTCTCTCTCTCACACTCTTTCCTCTCGGTTGACTCTCACCCGAGAAAGCACACACATTTGCTCTCATATTTCAGCAATAACATGAAGAACAAAAGGATTCCAGCACCATTTTGAAGACCATTTGCTTGTTTCCAGCCTTCTAACTCATTCATCCTTCACCAACCATTCGATATGTAAGTAGCATAAACTCCTATAAACTAAATCTTTATATATATACTCATCCTTACCTTACGGCAAACCCTACTTCCATTTGTTCTAACAGAAGTTTCTCTACTCGAACCTCGTATTCGTGGGACTCAAACTTCACACAAGGTATTCTTCCTTGTATTGTGTAGTCTTCCTTATAAACCCCTGTGTCTAGGGGTCGGTGTACAAGAATTTTTACCTTGTAAACCCTCTTTTCATGCGTTCTAGCAACATATAAGCCACTTGTATTGAAAAACCCTCTCAACGAAGCTTATAATCTGTTTAAAACAGTGAAATAAACATATTTATAATATGGGTTTGAAGTTACAAGTGGTTAGTGATGATTGTGATGTATCTATGATGATTACACTAGTGTAAATGGTGAAAAACACCCCATTGTAGCATTGTCCAAGTAAAACTGAGAACTAAGAGTAGATTTCAGAAAGTTTGAGACTTAGAATGCTGAAATATAAGAGCTTGTTTACTAGAAAACTAAGTGATAGGTGGTACGGTTATGGCCAACATAACCAGGGATCCGAAAGGATAGGAAAAATGGTGAAAACCTTATAAATGGCAAAACTTAGTGGAATCCACATCTTTAAAAAAATTCCAGGATAAAAGTAAATATTTTGGAAACAAAATCTGAATTTAGTGATTTATTAAGTTAAAAATGATTTTTAAGAAATGTTTTATAAAAATTAAGCCAGTCGGGGAAAATTGGATAAAAATCTTAAAAGTAAATAAGGAGCCTAAAATCTATGAAAACCACACTATTTCAGTTGATTAGAGGTACTAAATTTAGAATCTTGGTTGAAATTAGAAGATTTAAGAACTAGACACTTCGAATTGTCGGTTTTACCGTAACCGGTAACTAGAAAGTGATGTTTTAAATCTCATAAGAAAAGATATGAAATTTTAGATTTCAAATAGACCCTAATAGACTATAAGAACCTTAGGAAAGTATTAGGGTTCAATAGTTGTAAGGAGACAAACTTTAGGGTAGAAATTGTAAATTTTAAAACATGAGGGCCCAAAGTGTAAATTCTGTATTTTAACCAAATTTCAATAACCTTGTGACCAGAAACTAAAATTTAACTTATTAAGATGTTAACAAAGTTATAAGAACCATAAAACTTTACATACGCGTACCAAAACCCTAACTTTCCTAAAAAGGAAACTTTTGACGCAAACTTCTAAGAAATGAAGCCACGTACACCGTTAACCATAATGCACGCAATTACACTTCCAATGATCTAAGAATCTATAGCTTATTACCTATATCATGATCATAGGGTGCTAAGATTTGGATATTCTCTGTGCTTAAGGAAATCGTTGTTTGATACCAAGGTAAGTTCTCGTGTCCCCCCCCCCTTTTATTTATTGTTTTGGGGATGATGCATGGTCTTTTGCAACTGGAACTTTTTCTGAGTTATTTTATGATGCTTATGTTATGGATATTGTTGATGCCTACTGATACTTAGTTTGCAATCATTAATTCTTTTATGAACCGCTTGTTTTATATGGGTAGATCTACTTGGGGAATCCCCTACACACAGTGTCTTCCTTATAGGAAGGGTACCCACTGAGATCCTGAGGGATGGTTTGTGGCATGTGATAGGTTTTTGTAAGATACTATGATGAACCATACAGCGGGTATGGTACATTGTTTCGAGACTCAGTTCTCCCTTCGGGGTTAATCGGTACAACATAACTTTAGAAGAGGCTAGCCGGGACTGAGTGCAGGGTTGATTGCGACCCCACAATAGTGATATTTGATACTAAACTTTAACATGTGGACTTCAAGAGTTCCTTTCATTTTTAAACTTTAACCAATTGAACTCACCAACTTTTTATTTGACATAAAACTTTTTGAGCTTGTTGCAGGTAACCGTTGATGGATGTCTTGCTAGACTTGAGAGACTATTGGATGACCTAGCACCTTAAACCTCATGGCATTTAATTATTTCAGACTTGAGCTTTTGAACAACTTAGTATTGTGATGTTATTTAAACTATGTACTTTTGGTGTTGAAACAATTCTGTGTAACCGGGCTAAGCTGTGTAGCCCTGGATTTTTATTAAATTAATGTAATGCCATGTAATTTCTCTACTTGTGTGCTCTTATGATGGTTTGTTTCCACTGCCAAATTTGTTGTTAGTCTGTGATGTCCCACCCTCCTTGGGCCCGGGATGTGACAGTATGAACCAATTGGCATAAATATTATTAGTATCATCCCTTGGTCAATATAACGACAAGTGTTATTGATATTCGTATTATTCTAGCATCAATCACTATAACGTTAGGATAGAAGTGTAAAAAATATAAATAATACTGGAGCATCTAATACATTATTTAGAACATTATAGGTTGCTAATATCATCAATAATAATTATCTATAAAGATTGGGATCCCTAATTTCAACCGATTATTGCTACAATCATTGTACTAAGAATCATCACTCGAAAAAGAACATTAATTATTCTAATATGCACAAATCAGTACATGACAACTAATTCTTGTACAACAAGATAAGATACGACAATGATACTAATCACCAACTTAAAGTTAAGTAAAGAGCTCAACCGCACACATGTAATAACATCGTGCTAATGCTAAACATAAATCTTATATGTACAAATTAGGATTGCGTTGTTGGAGCCTTTCACTCCATACCGAGCTCAGAATCTATATAAGGATACCAGGTGAGTTCTATTATCCCCTTTTTACTACTGTTTTAGGGATGAAGCATGCTCTGTTTGAATTGAAACTATTAGTGTGCTATTTTTTGATGCTTTTATGTTGTGGATAATGTTGATACCTGCTTATACTTGTATCATAGTCATTAATTATTTTGTGATCCGCTTGTTTTATATGGGTAGATCTACTTGAGGAATCCCCCACACACAGTACCTTCCGTATAGGAAGGGTACCCCACTAAGATCCTGACGGATCGTTTGTGTCATGTGACAGGTTTTTATAAGATACTATGGTGAACCATCTAGTAGGTATGGTGCACAGTTTACTCTGTTCTCACTATGGGTTAACCGGTATGACTTAACTTTAGAAGAGGCTAGCCTGGACTGAGTGGAGGGTTGGTTGTGACCCCACAACAATGATGCTTACATTTTTTAAATCAACTAATGGATTCTAAAGAGCTTTTTTGTTTTTAACTTTAAGCACTTGAATTTACCAACTTTATGTTGACACACAATCTTTTTGAGCATGTCTTTCAGGTTCAGCTATGGAGTAAGATAAGCTATAGAAGAGATCTAAAGCTGAAGCAAGAGTTGAGGGTATATATATATAGAAGGAAAAAGTTGAGCGTAGATGCCTTGGACACAAAAGACTCAAGTAATGTTTGATCAAGATCCAAATAACGATACTATTAGATTGTAGATTGAGGTATTTCATGTATTGGAATCAAGCAAATATCCTAGTGTAAGTTTTATAAGATGTTATGTAATAAACCATTTGGTTCCCGCTACATTTGGTTGTTGTTTACTAATCGTTATGTCCCACCCTTCTGGACCCGAGGTGTGACAAATAACCAGAGCCCAGACTACTATCACTAAACAAGCTGGTCTACTGAAAACAAAAGATGAGGAGATTGAACCCTTAAAGCTAAAGATATCTACTCTTGTATCAGCTGCTCATCAAGAACCAACAAAAGAAGCTGCTCAAACTTCAAAACCAATAATCCAATTATAACAGAAAAAGAAAATACTTGGGAAATATTCAAAAGGAGGTCATTGAGGTTGAAGACTCTCCTAAGAAACCTAAAACAGTATCTCCTAAGCATACTTCTTCAATAGATGTATCAACTTTTCAAGCCAAATCAACATAATGAATCTAAGAGAGATGCTGAATGGGAAGAACTAAGAAAGATTGAATCTCCTAGAGCAAATGAAGAAGCAAAATCTGATCTACTGCTACCTACTAAAGATATTCTTGAAGAAAGACCTCAATCCTTAATGTCTATCGACTTGATCAATCATGGTTTTCCATATGACATGGTGGAAAAGATGAACATGTCTGAGATGAAGAAAGTCTTGAAAGAATTTAATATAGCATGATTTATACTCCCTATATGCAACTATGAAACCTTCACCAAATTCCAATCAATTCAGAAGATCAAGCAAGATCTGGGTCACTGTGCCACAGCTAAGCTCAACAAATACAATATGACTTGTTGGTTGCAAAGACATAATTACAAGTGGCATAAATTGAAGGAAGATCAGTGGCTAAACTCAGGAAGATGATGTAGTATGTAATGAAGGTGGAGTTGGAAACAGGAGTAAAATTCAGAACAAAGCCTCCTAATTCTTCTTATGCACATCAAGAAAAATCTGCTCCTACTTTGTCAGTTGTAGTAGAAAGCAAATATAGACACAAGGATAAACAAAAACTGATTAAAGAGCCAAGAAATGTGATTCTAGGAAAAATCTGGCCTCTTGGTACAACAGTTAGAGAGATCAAAGATGAAAAATCAACTCTGATTCAACTGTATGATCATCTCACAACTCCCGCATCTACTGAGGAAAATAAGATAATACCATGGAAATATGATCCAGACTAGAAATATGCAGCAATAAAGAGGGCATCTGGAATGATATAATACTTCCCACTTACTGAATCAATCAGATCACTTCCAGATGTTGATATATCTGATCTTCAAAGCATTACAATCACCAACTATCCAATCAGTCCAAGAGGAAGAGACTTCTCTGCGATTGTAGGAAAGTTGAGAACCAAATTTAAAGATAATGTATTGAGGGAAGCAAGAAGAGAAGATAATGAACAGAAAAGGAGGGAAAAAACAAAGAAGGTCCCAATCCAGCTCTTCTCATCTTGTAGGTGGTGAATTCTTAAGAAAAGTTGGACATTCAAATAGGAGCACGGCTACAATCAAGAGTATTTATGGAAATCAATATACATATCCAATTATAGAATAGGTATATGTGGAAAGGGCCAAAGAGCTTGTGCTACTCAGAAATGAAGAAAAGAAGAAAGCTCTAAACATAAAACTATTTGACCCAATGGAGATCAAATTGCTACATCCAAGCTACACTTCATACCTTCATGACAAATATTTTCCAAAGCTGAATGATGAACGTGCTCAAAGTGACATATGCTTGTATGTGCACATAATTCAGGTGATAGACAAACTGCATGCCAAGGCCTATAAAAGAAGAAGATTTGATGTTGGTCAACTGCTGGGATCTGAAATTCCAACTATCAATGAATTAAGAATAATAGAACAAGATGAGTTAGAGATTGTCAAAAATAACATTATGATGGCTACATTGACAACAGAAGAAGATGTGCTTGGTCTGAGTATAAGTATGATGATCAAAAGGAAGCAGTCTCCTTCTTCAACAAAAAGATTATAGCAAGAGTCAATGTGTTGTCAAGCTTGAACAGTTGATTACAAGTGTCTAAACCTAAGGGGGAGTATTGTTAGGTCTAGATTGGATAGTTCTAGATTCATTGTATAGGCTTAGAACTTTAATTATCTCTTGTAATAAACTCTTATACATATGTATCTTTTTGTATGTAATATATGTATAGGTTAACCAAATAATATGTGTTGAGTTATACGTGTGATTGCAACAAAACATAATACTTGGTCAATGTTGGAAATTGACAAAGTGTAATAACTATCTATGGATGAACAAAATATACTTCTATAGATATTTTGACTAGAACACAAGGAATTATGCATCCGTGGATTTCCTACGAAAGAAAAACTTGCTACGGATAAAGTTCCAAGTAAGACTAAAGTCCTACAGAAGACTAAAGTCCTATAAAGGCTAAAGTTCTACAGAAATATAAAATGCTATAGAAGAACAAAACACTTGCATGTACTTCAACCAAGGAAGTCATATCAAGTCAACAAGTCAATCTTATCAAAGTGATGTCACAAAGCCAACATCCACGGACGACTTCACTTTAGACAGAAATCGTCACATCAATAATATTCTCTGAGTAACTTTCTTACCACGATAAGAAAGTTATTGTTATCCTAAAAAGTAAATCCCACAACCTATAAATACAAGGCACGGGTGAACACTTTTAGGGTAACCAACAAGAACACGGGAGAACCCTATTCGAATCAACTATACCAATAATCAATCAGTATTCATCAATACATCATTAGAACCCTAGCAGTAGCAATAGCAATCATCATTTGTTGTAATCATTATTAAATATTAATGAAAATTATTTGAATCAAGTTTGTTTGTTCATCTATTACTTTCATTTGATTTTCACTTTATCATATTTATTCTTCATTGATTCATATTACCATTACTATTTCATCATCAATTAAATAAACAACGAGTAGTGATAATTCTGCGATCACTATTTCGTGCAATCTAACCTGATATTTCCCTATTCGATCCTTGGATTCATAGTGTTATCAATGTAAATAGGAGTTTTAAGAAAATTGAACCTGTAATCCAGCAGTTGGTTTTGTAACCAAAGGATTTGAGAACATCCTGTTGAAGCAGCTATGTACTCAGCTTTTATGGTTGAAATGGAGACATTTGTTTGTTTTTTACATTGCCACGAGACTAATCTGGGACCCAAAAATTGACATCCACCCGTTGTTGATTTACGATCCTTAAAACATCCTCCATAATCACTATCTATATATCCATGTAACTTGAAGTTTCCTTCATAACGATACCACAACCCTAAAGTCGGTTTTCCTTTGAGATACCTAAATATTCGTTTCACAGTGATTACGTGCGATTCCTTTTGGTCAGATTGATATCTGGCACAGACACAAAAAAATTACATTATATGTAACACCCGGAAATTTTATAAAATAAAGAAAAA
>BJCN01155761.1:1877-11909 GCA_018326445.1 Flaveria brownii
TTTGTTCAAGAGCTTGATACATACAAAATTGAATTTGATGCAATTTTCATGGGATGGTAGGAATAATAAGGTCACTCACTATCACACTTTCATGTTTAGATTGCTTTTGCTTTTTTATTCTATTTTATTATTTTTGAATCAGTTTTAGTGTGCAGTTCATCTTTATTTTGTTTTGTAATTGGTAAATTTACAGTTTTTCAAAAGGGGGATTGATGTGATGTTTAAAGTAAAAGGTCTGAGCAAGATATGGTGATGGAAGGGAGATGTTGTAGAATACCAAAAAGGGTCCCCGTTTGTGTTAAAGTTGTAACTTTGTGATATTCACAACCTCCTTTATATCAATAACACACTATTTGTGCATGTTTTCTATGCTTGGTGTCGGGTTGCAACAAAAGGCGTTGGTTGCATTCTATTATTGAATGCTAACTTAGACTTCTCCCAACATTTATCTCCATAGTTGCTGCAACTACATGATCTACAATTCTACATCATTTCATTCTTTCATACCGCTTCTTGCTCATGATCACAGTTGTTATGCTGATTATCCCTCTACAAAGTTTCAAATATTACTGTTCTAGTCCTATTTTTATGGCTTCTATTACTGTGTAATAAAGTTTACTTTAGTAATTTGTTGTATTGTTTTGAATTTTAGATTGCAAGAAGTTTATGGAGACATTTCAAGAGGTTGCTGAATCTCAAAAAGGCAAGGAAGAGAACAAAGATGCTTCAAATGCTGCTGGACTGCTAGAGAAGTTAAGTGTTGAAGATAAAAGGAAGGAAGAGGAAGTCAATGTCAAAGACGAGACATCCAACAAAGTGAAAGACAAGGCATCCAATGAAATCAGCACAGTCAAAGAAGCTGGTTCCGAGAAGAAAGAAGAGTAATGGTGACGCACTGCCTATGCAGGTATTTGTACCATTTCTATTTGACTCGGTTGGAACAGAGGCGTCTCTTGGTACAAGTAGGTTTATGTCTTTATGAGGCGATAAACGGTGCAACGTGATTCATGTTGCAGGAGTGGAGTTTGGTCAGTTGGGTTTGGGTCTTTGATTTGTGAAGGTTTTTAAGAGTTAGTCGGGTCGGTCAGTTTGTCATCCAGTTTGGGTTGTTTTTAAAGTCAAGTTTGGGTACAGAAATATATGCATTTGACAGATGATATTTTGTACATCTGTTTTGAGTTTGATTATTGGGTATTTGCATACGAATGTTATTTGTGTTTACTATGTGGTTGGAGTTGTTTTGGATTATTGGTTTAGGTTCCACTCTTCAGGAACTTAAGTTTAATTTTCACAAAGTTTTAAGTTCAGAAATAAATTATGTTAATTACTTAATTGCTTGGATATAGATGGCTTTTTTGTGCATGAAATTGACTAATAGAATGCAAGAGCCAGATTTTGAACAGGACAATCAATATATTTCCAGTTTGATTTTCGGGTTTATTGTGGGTATTTGCATACTTGTCCTGCCACTGTAGCCAATCCATCAGATACCCGATGGCCTGATGAGCATGGTTTGGTTAAACTAGCGGTTGCGGTTTGGTTGTGGTCACATTTGGTTAATCAGGTTTTAGGTTTTTGCACTTGGGTTTTGCAGGTTTCATGGTCTTTAAGCTCGGTGTTAGCTTAGTTTTGCAGGTTCAAAGGTGTGTATATTGTGGAAATCATGAATTCAGGTTCATGCAATGCTCTGTTTCTTTGTTATATATGTAGAGATGTGCAGGAAAATAGAAGTTGGAATACACAAATCTGTTCAGTTATTGCGATCTCAATTTCACAACTGAAACCCAATGACTTGGTTAAAGTCCTTGTGAAACCGAAACCCGCGCCGGGCGCTTATCAGTTATTTTCCGATTATGAATAAACTTTGCCCACCAGTAGAGGTCAGTTTTCATCTTGATTTGGAGATTTAGAGCCAACGAAGTTGGCATGTATCATTTTGAGCCGGGGGTGATTTGAGGCTGCTCCTTCAGCTCGCTCGTTGAGTTGTTCTAATGATTCACTCATGATGTCACCTGAAGAATGATATTGCTCTAAGATTTGCCTGTGAGTTTGTTAATGAAGTTTATGCTGAACATCTACATGAACTTCGATTGAATCTGACAAGAACAAGGTAATGATCCTGATAAAGGTAGAAAATGCTGCTGATGAATCAAAATTAGATGGATGATGAAGGTATGTGAATTAGAACCCAATCAATAGACTTAAATCGCTTTCACTTTAAGAAACCTAGGTTAATCAAAACCTCAATTTCAATGAAAAAAAAATTAAAGTTGTAGCAATGATATCTAGTTAGGTGTTTTGAAAATGAAAGCTTTAATGGAGAAATTGCAAAATAAGCGAGTTGTTAAAGTCAAATGACACCTTAACAAGGTGAATTACAAACAAAATTTGTTTAAGACCCAAATAATGATATGCATCCTTGTGTTATTGTTTGAGAAAAAACCTCAATTATGGTCTTGATTTATTCTGTCTTGTAGATGATTTTAATCTGAACAAAAACTCTAATTTCAAATTTACTTCAAATTAGCACAATGCTAATAATAGATTTTTTTTAAATGGCACCTTTATATCTAATTTCATGTTTACAGTTATCCATCTTATGTTATTGTTTGAGAAAAAACCTCAATTATGGTCTTGATTTATTGTCTTGTAGATGATTTTAATCTGAACAAAAACTCTAATTTCAAATTTACTTCAAATTAGCACAATGCTAATAATAGATTTTTTATAATGACATTTTTATATCTAATTTCATGTTTACAGTAATTCAGTACTGAACTTACATGTAATAACCCAAAATAGTCGCAATGATTTTTATAAAATTTTCCTTAAACACATTCATCAAAAAATGAAATTGTGATAAATGAGAAGCACAAATACATTGTTATGGAATTTGCTTTTTTGCTCTTTTGTACCCAAAACTATATTGACCGATAGATTGAATATGCTCATTTTGGCGCAATAGGTTGTAGAACTCTTTAAAAACAATACCTGCCATTGTATAAAGGCACTTATGTTGGTACTGAATTAACCAAGTAACTCTCGTCTTGCCGCAATGTATGAGAGCTACATGGAGATAAGCGTAAATCATGCATGAAAGTCATGATCAAATAAACATTAGAAGCAACATGAATTATTCCACAATCTCCACCGTCATTGCTACATCACTGTTTAATAATTCTTGAAACAACTGATTTTTGAATCATGAAATGTCCAAAGAACATTGAATGCATAGTAAAAAACGGACAGCTACATCACTGTTTAATGATTCTTGAAACAACTGATTTTTGAATCATGAAATGTCAAAAGACATTGAATGCATAGTAAAAACAGGAAGTATACACATACAAGACGCATCTATTTGAACTGCCTCAATTAGCCGAAGAAAACTAACCAGCAGTGAGCTGTAACATTTCATAAAAGATCGAAAACTAACACCAAAACAAAACTTAGAACTATGAGACTGCACAACTATAACTGAAAACAAATTCAACAAACAGCCCCTTAGCCAATAATCTATGCAAAAGACAGAGGTTGGCTTTTCTTAAAAGGGATGTTTTGGATTGCCATGCTAATAACTTAGAGAATGTGTCGTGATTGTTTAGTTAAAATGTCACCAAGGTGTTATTTAGAATCATTTCACTAAAACTCTCTTTAAATCAAATTTAATGGCTAACTGGTGTTTAGAGCCTGACACACGTTAAGGGCTTGGGGCATCATAAGTTTGAAGCTCTCTATAACCATCTTGTAATGGTGTTTAGAGCCCCACGTATGTCTATTTCATCATATTTGGCACCAACAATGTGTCCACTACGTCTGGTCTTACAAGTCTATACATATACAGCCCAACACCAGATTCAATCAAGAATAAACATCCTAAAACTTGGGCAAACACAACTAATGAATGTAAAGTTATTGTATACAAATCACACAGGTCAATTCTGATAAATGAGCATTAGGTAATAATGTAATACCACTTAATTAATCCATTTCACATAAACTGTAAAATCAAAGCTATTAAAAAAACACATCAGATCTTAATCGTAATGACTGAAAACATAGAGACGAAAGTAACAACACAAACTAGAGAACAAAAACCTAGAAATACGGGATCAGGAGACTTGAGATCGACGATTCAGACCGAAAGCTTACGTCGATTTACTTGGATCTCTGTCTCATCTTTCGTCGCTTCCTCTTCAATCTCCTCATTCTCTTCTTCTTCCACTGTACAACAACAGAATTTAAGGAATCAAACATCAAAATCGATTGGATGTTGTTGATCTGATAAGAATTGTTGATAAAAGTTATTGTATTCGTTAATTACCTTAGCTCTCATTGCGACGACGGAAGTTCTTCACAGTGCCAAAGGCTATAGGCGACGAGATGAGTTTGATGTTTGAGGTTTGTGAAGCTCTGTTGTTTGTTACGGCGGTGGAGGAGTATTTATAGTGGAACCCTAATTTCTGTACTGTTACGGGCTGTGATTTTGGGCTCGGCCCAAGAGATTTTGCCACGAAAACTATCCTTCAAATTCTTTTCTAAATATTTTAGTTAGCGCTATTCACGAACCGAGCCGGGCCGAAACGAGCGAACTTTCTCTTATGATTTGCTCGTTTTCAAACCGAATTGAGTCAATTGGCTTGTTTACAACCGAATGAAAAATCGAACAAATATTTATCGAGCGTTAATTTTTCAAACGAGCATCGAGCAAAATAGAAACTTAATTCGAGCCGAACCAGGCCGAACGGATCTTTGCTCGTGCTTGGCTCTTTTACAAACTGATCCGATCCGATCGACTCTTTACAACCGAGCAAAAGTTCGAACGAACAAATTTTGAACGAACATCGATCGAGTATCGAGCGGCGAACGACGAGCGACGAGCGTTTTGAATAATCCTAATTTTGGTTGAGAAAGGAAATAAAATGTCATTTCAAACCAATTCTTCTTCTTACTCTAGTATATTTTAGATAGTTTTGATATTTTTTTTTAAAATTTTATTTTATGATACCAAAGCATTCAATGATCCTAAGAACCATATCGTTTTCAATTTCTTGTTTTCAATATTTTTATCTTCATGTATCAGGTACTGACCCTAAATTATAAAGTCAAAACAAAATCAAGATAGGGCACCAGCCCAGAATTATAAAAATCAAAGTAAAGATCACAAGAAAAGTATTCCAAAGAAGAATGTTGTATTACAGATCTACAAAAGAAGAAGAATGACTGGAAAGGTGGATGAAGAGAAAATTTAATAAAAAAGTTAAGAAAAGTAAAAGACTACAAGGAAGAAGGTGAATCAAATTGCTTATATTCATCCACTTTGTTTTAAAAGATGAAGCTGATCTACAACCCCAACCATTAAAAGAAAGAAAGAAAGAATATAAAGCTAGAGTGAGGTGAATCATCCACTTTTCTTTGGTTGTTCCTAGATAACACGTTAGTGTCACGTCACCTTTTTTTTTATTTTCTTTAGTTTTCTTTATATTTTATTCGTTATGTAGTGTGTATATATGATTCCTTCACCGGAGAGGGAATCATCAAGTTTTTTTATTTTATTGTTTAACGGTCAAAAGTGAGCATGATGGCACTAGTGAAGCCTGGTGAATACTCATCGGGTTTGAGACATTTTTCTCAAGCCGAGTTCGATGAGTGTTGTTCCTAATTGGGACCGTGTTTCCCTCACTATCCCACAGTTTCCGCTCCATGTTACCTCAGAAGATACTTATTCTAAATAAGTAGTAGTAGTATCTCACCAAATTAAGCATATTACTTCAATTCTTTGCTTTAATTAAAAAAAAGATTATGCATAACACAATAATCTAATTCATAAATGACGTTCATTATACAAATACATAAAAACATGTTAACAAATATAATAATATTGCTTATATTCTACTTTTGCTTTTGTGCACGCTGTTTTAAGAGCATTATATGCATATATTGTTGACAAACCATTAAAAGAAATTTCATGTATAGAGGTAATAAAACATGTCACTTTCTCACACACATTATACACATGTTAAAAATGAATATTTCAACTTATTTACTTACAGATTGGTCTATTCGTGTAATGTTTTATATGGTACGGGTCAATAAAAACAAATAAAACTAAAATGTAAAACAAGCCAAAAACGTTCAAAGTCGCCCCCAAAACAATATTTAAATTATTATTGCGAACATTTCATGTTGTGGTATTAGATGATGTTGCATATAATGATCGAGATACAAACGAGAGTGACAGGAGTACAATAGAACTATACAAGCTCGTGGACTGAGATATGATCACGCTGCTTAAAAGCGAATGAGCAATTGTTGATGTATTTAATTTGAATAACTGGATTGGTTAAAAGGGTAATGTATCGAACGGGTAGAAAGTCATTTAAAGTATGTGTTTTCTGTATAAGACAAATAACATAAAACACTAACACTCTTTTAATTTGTTTACAATAGTTTATTACTCAGGTTATTAGAAGATCAATTTTTGTTCAACTCGGGTCAATTAGTAACATGGTGGACGTTGACAATACGTCTTATGACCCAAAATGTAACAAAAAACACCTTTTAATAACCTGAGTGGACCCTACAGTTTGCATAAAACAAGAGATGTCTGAATTTAAGCCCAAAGAGCAAGAATAGACATGGATGTAGAGCCAAGAACAAGGGCCAAAAAAGACATCTTTTTCAACCACACGTCAGAACTCATCAACTTATTATGAAAGAAATCAAGAGCAATTAGATCGACAAGACCCATGTATATAAGTATCCCTGAAGACAACGAGCCCAATAGTCCTTCCATGATCAACGCGTTCGGGTTGCTATCATCGTACCCTGTAACCGAGAACAAGATCATCCCCAACATTATTCCCATTGGTGTCGTCACCGAAAACATGATGCACATGTACGCCGTTGTTCCTAAACTGAATCCCGCCTACACAAAAAAATAATATAAATCATTAAAATAAAAAAAAAACAAATGATCCAGTAAAATTTCACTCATAACTTATACATACTTAAAAGTGAACGGTGGTTACCTGAGCGATACAACCACCGAGACCCATCCCTTCAAAGATTTGATGGAACGCCAGTGCCGCCACCAATGGCTTAATCGTGCACTGGTTTTGTGACATCCCCATCGTCACTCCAATAATCACCGAGTGGAAAATAATCCCAATCTCCAACACCTGAGACACCATCTTCTGCTTCAACTTCACCATCTCCTCCTCCTTCATCCGTCGTCGGTCCTCCACCACCTCCACTTCCACCACCTCCATCTCCACCACTAGTTTCTTCAATTCCTCATCATCCCCAATCCTCGTGTACCCAATAACTTCCTTATTCTCATCCTCATGCCCATGCCCATGACCATGACCATGACTATATCCATCAACATGTGACGTCGCTGTTAGGTCCACTAACAGCGCCATCAGTACTCCGGTCAACGTGACCAGACCGGAAAACGGAAAGTCCTTCCATGGATGTTGCGATGACACCTGGCAGTCGCCAAGCGCGTCGTAGGCATCTGGAAGGACGTGAACAAGGGAAGTCGACAAAATGACTCCAGCAGCAAAACACTTAATGATCAAAATTGCTTTCTCGTATATAGGCTTGCCGTGAAACATACGAGCAAGCATCACCGGAGCAGATATTCCGGCGACACTTGTGACAAATATGACGACCATAGAGATGAACTTTAGTGTCGCCGCCGCCTCGCCGTCGCGACATTCAAGTGTTCTGGTGGAATCGACGGCACACAGGCTCATGATGACAATTTCAATTTGGGTTCAAATTCAGGATTCTGTTAATGATTTATTGGTAGAAATTTAGCAAAATTTATTGCATTAATGGAACAGTGTCATCTTACAATGATTTCCACCAACTTTTGTTGATAGTTGATTGTAAGTTCTTTATCTTTTATAAGTTGAAAGTTCATGTCATTGCCTTGTGCTTTTTGAAAAGTCTTGATGTGTCCATAAAAGCCCACAAATTATAGTGTTGGATAAGAATTTTTATTATCCGAGATCCTGTTGGTAAAGTGACGTACTTTCCTGTTAAATGATTGTGACTTTAAATCATATCGAATGTGTAGTGATTTTAATAGTAGAGTAAGTATAGATTAAAGAGTGTGTGTTTGTCAGTTAAAAATATACCCACCTATTTTTCTGACGCAATATATGTACACCTTTTTATTATATGAGTGTATAGCAAGTGGTATACGAACGTATACATATGAATACGTGTGTTTAAAAAGGTTGTATATAGATGTATGCAAGTTTTAAAAGTACATATACGGGCATATATATACATTACAAAACAGGCGTATAGATATGTTTATATGGGTGTATAAGCCTATTTCAATAAAAAAAAGTTAAAAATCAATCCATTAAATATGGCATACATTGAGCCATAGGAGGGGGAGAGGTACGTTTAATGCACATTTTTATTTTTTTTTTCTTTTTCTAACAACATAAGCAGTGATTTTTTTTTTGTCATTCATTTTTCATTTATACTATACTTTTTTAATAAAAACAAGGGTTTCATTTATTGTTTTGCTTTGTTTTGGTTTTCTTAATCTTGTTAGCAAAATGTTGAGTTGAATCCAGTTTAAGGTTTATAATAAGTAAACAATGGTTAATCTTAGTGAAAGATTCATTTAATTTTATTTTTAATAGTGTCATGGTTCAAATGTTATTTGAATATCGGATACATAAATAACACATGTAAACAAGTATCATATATTATATTAATGGCACAAAATATTGTTGATTGTTTTTGGTGTAATTTGATTGACTTGTTGATCAAAGTGTATAATATTATACATCATACACATTAGGAGAGTGCAAAGTGCTTGCTTATATGAGTTTAATATAACATTTAGTATTATAAATCTTATTGGTTTTTACGGGTGAAGCCTCTAAAAAGTGTGGGTTCCAAGGAAGCAACACCCTCTTAACATGGTTTGAAGAGTAGCACCCTTGAGAGCGAGTCCACATGATTACCGCCCCTGGCGGGGTTTAGGGGCAGAGCCCGTAGCTGGGCAAAAGTAATTTCTCGCCAGAACACTCGAATGTCGCGATAGGCTGAAAACAGTTCATGGCACTTTTGTCTTCATCTTGTTCATGAAAATTCACATAGAATACATATTTGTTCTTGAGAAATTTTTTGAGTTTTATCCGGTTAAAAACTTCGGAGTAACCACAACGTTGTTTCAATTTCAAAGTGATTCACGATTTAGATTATTCAAACTTTGATATGCGGATTTCTTGAAATTGCCTGGTCATGAAATGTAATTTTATATAAGATCATATCTTGAAGGCATCGTTCTTTACCATGTATTTTATTCATATAGAGACATAAGAACATTGGATCTAATTGCTCGACTGCTTTAATGCAACTTCAATACAATGGGAACTGTATTTATCATTTCATAAAACCTTAGGGGTTGTTATTGTTATGTAACTGAAAAAGTAGGTTTAAGTGCTAGATGACTTGCCCACGTTCCTTTATGCATTCTTCTATTAATGCTTTATTAAGCACTTCTATTCTTACAAGAAACAATAAATTTCTTTAATAATCTTTATTAATTTCTTTTATTTATGATTTATTAAGTACTTTTCTTACGCTCTCATATGAGTAAAGATCGTGACGTGGCTCATTTATATGGCTGAAATCGTGATAAGGATTTTTAATTTGTGTAACATAAGGTTGATACAAGATATGACATGTATGTTTGAGAACGAGAGTAATTTGGTCCATTTAATTACAAGGGTTTGAACATATCATTGTATAGGGTTTGATGCCCTATTGTAATTCATTCATACATCGAATCTTGGAAAACTAAACGCACTATCGTAATCGAGTAGTTCATTCGTACATTGAAACATGGAAAGTAGACGCACCATTGTAGCGGCGGCGACCACCGGAGCTCCGATGGTGGCTTTGGATGAGTGGCGGCTACCATGGAAGCAAATCCAACATCAGGTATTGGGTTTGAGGAAGTATCCTCGAGCCCATCCCTTTTTAACTTTAATATTT
>BJCN01155776.1:0-12083 GCA_018326445.1 Flaveria brownii
GACATTTTTAAAGACTATTTTATGTTTTAAAGACAATGTAAATATTCTATTAGAATTATGTCATAATGGGTTGAAACTTAATGTACTCTTCCACTACAAATGTTTATCTAAATGAGTGTTTTAAATCTATATTTTAATGTGAATGACTAACTGTGAGGTTTCTTAGGATCAGGGCCATACAACAATTCTCAATTCATATTCTAAGGCATTGTGCCTAAATTATATGGTTTTCAAATTTCAAATTCTGAATTGTTATTCATGGTTTTCAAATCCTGTCAATGTCTATGTCACATAAATGAAAATATACAATGCTGGAAGGGTTGGATGCCAGAATCTTGAGGTGTTCGTCTAGGCAAGGTATTCATATAAATTCAAATAAACCGATGGATCCATTTACCTTACCGTGAAATCCTTGGGGTGAGTGTCCGCTTATAGGTATGAATGCTTTCATTAAGGTTATGGTTGACCGAATGCGTTAATAAGTGAACGTATTCGCTTTGCTTTGCAAACCAAACAATTACACTCTAAAAATCTCGTTGTTAATTTTGAAATGTTCTATCTTTGATTTTTGTTTTATGAAATTAATAAAAATCATTATCCAATTCTCAAGAAGTCTCTTATTAATTGAATGTCTTCCTGTCAAAACCGCTCTCCTTGTGGAAAACCCATTACAAACGATTCCATTATTCCAAACTGCATCCTTTATCTTAGTGAGCATGATTTGGTGCCGACCTAAAACCAATGCAACTTGGAAGTTTCGATGTCATAATAGGCATGGATTGGTTACCATGCTGAAGTTGTCTCTTTCGATGAAGTTCAAATTTATGATTCTATTTTCTTCATTGTGACCCGAGGAAATCAAGCCACCCAAGCATAACCAAGTTCAAATAAGCCTAAACGTGGCGTAGATTTTACTTGAGAATGTGAAGACCCAATAAAAAACAACTACCCTTATATTTTTTCATTAGCCTACTCGAGATTAAATTTCGGGATGAAATCTCCTGGAGGAGACTGTAACATCTGACCCATTTGGTAATGTAAGCCTAAACGCGAACCCATTTAGGTCAATCATGAAAATCAAATTCATTATCTAAATCATTTTATTTATGTTAAAGTTTCAAATACAATAAATATGTCATGTGTTCAAGTGATAATAGTTGTATAGTTTATACGATAGATGTTTATAAATTCATAAGATTTCATTAATAAATATGTCATTTTAATTATTTCATTAAAATAAATAATTTAATTTTAAAGCTTTTCAAAATCTATAGTTTATGAAGTTATTATAAAAATGAATTGATTTTTTTTAAAATTAAGATTTTTTAAATTTAGGGTTAATGTTGATAATCTTAAAACATGGATTAAAACATTTTTAAAATAAAATAACAACTCCTTAAACCACAGGGACCAAAGTGTAATTTTTCTTTCAAACAACCCAACTCCCCCTCCCTTCATTCCCCCTGTGTGCATCCAACTTCGGCCAACATCTCCGATGATGCTAATCAACCAAATTCTGTGAGTTATAACTCAACTAAACCGCCCTATTCCTCTCAGACATAACTCTAAAGTGTACTTGAAATTAAACCAATTTGTTTGTTTTCTTTGACCAAACTTGAAGCCAAAACCATATTCAAAACATTGAAACCATCTGACTTGAAACTGAGGAAATCGAACCTTTATAATTGAGGGCAAACCCTCTACTCGATATCCCTTAGCCCCTAAGCTCTCAATTCCACCTAAAACACACGCTCACATGGAGTTCGATCACCATCTTCTTCATCGACCAACAACATACTCGTTAATCATATTCCACTTGATTGTAATTGAAATTGATAGGGGGATTTCGATCATCTACACCATTAGAAGCTTCTAGTACCACGAATTTGATTATTATCATCATCACCTTCGTGAATCAATTCCTCAATCAGTCGTGACTGTCTTTCTGTTACCTATCATCAACTCGACTCTATACAAGGTAATTCCATACACCCACACATTCAATTTAGTGTGGGGAACAAAACCCCCATACTTAATTCATATATCGTCATCGATTTCATGTCCAATTGCTTCGATTTTAAATTATGATTTATACAAAATTTGGGGGTTTCTTTTTACAAGCAGTTTAAATTATATTTATCAAACTAAATTTTATCCGGGCCTTGGTCCAATTGGCTAGAACACTCAACATATATACGAGCGAGCCGGGTTCAATCCCGGGCACCCGCATATATTTTTAAATAATTTTTTATTAAAACTAAAATTCAAAAAACGTATAATATAGTATTATATTAGTAAATACAGTTTTATTATATAAAATTAACTCAGATTTTATCTATTATTTATTGAACATTTTGAAAATTATTATTCACACTTATTTTTATAAATGCTATACAACATTATAAAAATCATCTATCAGTGTTAAATTTTAATAAAAGCTATTTTAAATCAAATATAAGGTATTTTAAATTATTTTACACTAACATTGCAAATAAATTAAGTAAATAATTATTCAATTATTTATTTTGATCAATATATTAAATAATTAATTATTAAATTAATTATTTCTTTATTATTATGTTTTCTTTAACGTTAAAACTTTATTTAATCAATTATTATAAATCAAATATTTATATATTTAGTAATTCAATTCCACTATTGATTAATTGATATTTTAAATGTAAAGTATTTAAGCTATTTATTCTATTTTATTTAATCAATATATAAAATTGATTATATTATTTTATTCAAACTATTTATGAAACCTAAATCTCAATTTAAACCATAATCCCTATCTAGTCTATGAATCATATTATTATTCTAATTTTAAACACCACTCTTATGTTAACCGTGAGAAAAACCGTTGGTGTCTATTTTCGCATTCTAAAATTCAAATCAATCATATCTATCAAGTAAGTATTCAAAACCGTTTTTTATGTGTTTTATATTTTAGAAAAATCACGTGATTTGATAATCAATCATTGATATTCGTTGTTATTTCATTCTAAATTCAATTCAAGACATGCAATATTATTGCTTGCAATTATGTGTTTGTAGTTAGATAAACTTGGTGATAACCTAATCATTAATTCATGCAACCACGGTAACAACGATATATCTTTAATTTGACAAACCCACCCCACTTGCTTATTGGCATGGTGATTGAAACTAGAATCATACATTCTATAAGGCTTTGTCTACGGACCGAGTCAATTTAGTAATTAGGTTTGATAGTGTTGGTTTGTCTTTTATGTTATACTATTGAACTTATAAGTATTGATATTGTCATGTGAATTGAATTGTTTTTAATCATTTTAATCAGTCTATATATGTATGCAAACCTGTGTTTACTCATCGGCTAATTTGTTAGCTGACTCGTTACGTTTCACATATTTTTAAAAAATGCAGATTAGTGGATTTATACATGCTTATTTAGGACTTGGACCCGGTAAAATAAAGCACTTTTGTTATATTATTTGGATTATTGTTTAATCATATTGAATTATTTAAATAGTATTATTCAATGAAAATGATATTTTTTAGTTAATGCCATGTGCTATGAACAATCGATTTATATTCGTCCACCCAGATGATTCCGCCCAGATGATTCCGCCATTAGTTGGGGTGTGTCAGATTGGTATTAGTGCCACGGTTATAGGGAACTATGTTATTAAAAATAGAATGACCTAGACTATAATGACTATTTATTTCTAGTGAATACCGACTACCATGGTTAATATCTTGGGTTCAGAGGGGTGGTATTGATTAAGCATGTTGGAAATTTAAGGCTAGTTAACAGATACTTGACTAGTTGAATAAAGGTGAGTTCATGATCCAAATCCTCATTTAAATTAACATTTGTAGGTTGAAGTCATGATTTAAATGTTTAGTTAAATATTTTGATTGTATGAGATTAAGTTATATAGAAATTTTATTTCATACAAATCATTAAGTGTGTGAGCGAGGCATATATACGTATACGTAGATCCATCCATATATTAGAACATCACTTAGGAAGGTGTTTTGTTAAGTACTGATTGCTAGACGTGTTCGATGGTTTGTGTACCAACAAGAACATGTGTGTATTTACCAATCGAAGACTGTGATATATAATGTATGATGTGACTCTCATCACCAAAACATGCTTGATCTGTACTTTTATGTTGACTTCAACTTTTCCTTGATCGAACATGTGATTATGTGCTTGGGGGTATGACTAAGTGGAATATACAATTACATATAAAAACTAATGACTTTTAGTCAATAGAAGTATACAACTTATGAGTTTTCTAAGACAAGTTAATTAGTATTTGCATATAGTATATCAACAACCTTATGAACTTATAAGGAACAAGATACAGGTGACTTAAAGCTATTAAAACATTAATCAAAACTAAAAATAGTGCAACTTATAATTAAGTCTTTTAGGTACATTCAATACTAAGAATACTTATATTATTATGATATAACACAATAAAAGACTAAATGAAACATATATAGTTATGTCACACATAGTATAGGTATTAAATTGAATTAGAAAAAGACAATTATACCTTGTTATTTTTCATAAAATAAGAATAATAAATAAATAAAAACTTTTCACATTAGTAACCTACATTTAAAATATCATCATAAACTACATCAAAAGCTCATTCATCCTCACATATCCTCATTCACTCCCATAGATTTCTTATTTTTTTCTATTCCCAAGATATACACACATGTACACATATTTTTTCTTCCTTTCTTTTACGAATCCAATATATCATATATATTTGATGGTCATTTTAGTGTTTGGCAAGTTCTACACTTTGATTCCTGTACATTTCTATAACTTTCCTCCATATGAACATGATTTTAATCATAAAACTCATCGTCTTTTTCTTGTTCATATTCATCTACTAATGACATACAAGTGGTGGTTATCCACACAATCATCATGGTAACAATCTTTCATTCATTTATATTATTTTGATCATTTTGTGTGAAATCTCCAATCTTCGGTCTCTTGTACATCTTCTTCTAATCATTCTTCTTGTAAATTATTTGTAAAAACCAATAAAATGACCATAATGAAATAACTAAAATTATAAGCACTAGTTAATTATAATGATCATAACAATACATAAAACTTTAACATAAACAAGAAAATATACCAATGATTTTTCAGCACTTTTAACAGTTTCATTGTTCCAACTTGTACGGGTCATAAAATGGGTAAACAAAACATTTTCTAATAAATTTTTGGTCTTAAATTAAGTTGAAGATTCTAGTTTTAAGCACAATTGATCTCTAGCCGTTGGAAAAGGTCTGATACCCCAAATGATTGTTACAAGGTCAAAGGTCAAATTTTAATTCTCTAACAGATTTTTGGTCCAACTTTAGACACACATAACTCTCTTCAATTTTTTCAAAATTAAGTAATTTTCCCCAAAAACTAAATTAAATGTGTTAGATATCAAACCCAATTTGGCACGCATTGATTCGCTATCGTTTCGAACTCCAAATAGTTGATATAAAAAGATTGGTCAAACTTGTTTTCGGGTGGTATATTTATGCCTGACTTTAAACTAACATACCTAACTCTATTTTTGTTGCTTTGATATGATTTTTTTTTGGAATTTGTACTTTTGTGTTAGCTTTCTAATGTATATAATACACCTCTTAATGACATTGTTTGGTTTTTAAATACTCCTCACACCAACAATGCACAATCAAACATACAATCCCTTATGTTTCACAAAAGATGCTCAATCACCAATAACTAAGCATGATTATTATTGGTAAATGATAATAATTTTTAGTCTTATGTTTTACAAATGAAATAAAATAATACTAATTTTAGTCTTCATAAATTGGGAAATAAATGATAAGAATAAGTTAAAATAGTTCACATTTAATTATGGTTATAAAATTACAAAATATCACTAATATCACTTGCACTAGATTTTTTTTTTATCAGACATCAACTAGTCATAATATATTAAAAGACCTTACCTCTTAAGTATTAAAAATATGATTTGGACATGAATGTATTAAAAACGGGTTTATAACAAGAAGTGTAGAGCACAAGATTAGAGGCCTAGGAAATCAAAATCAATCCAAGCAAAATATTCAAGTTTCATGCGAAAAAATGGAGCCATGTGAAAAAATCATGGAGTGAGAACATAGTGTCCAGGGCAAAAACTTTAGTAATTTAGTATATATAGTGTTTTGAAACTTTACATTATGACACTTGTTATATTTTAGTTTGGTAAAGTTTTAAGTAATCAGTAATTAAAGGGAAAAACCTTAATTGATTGTGCATTTGATTTTAACTGCGTGTGATTTTGTTGTCATATTTCATCACCTATTTGGCATTTGATGAAATGAATTCGATGATGTTGTGAGTTTTATTGAGAAATCCTGGATTTTACAATCTGTATAAGAGTTTTGGTGATCTTGATCGAATTGATGACATAACGACCATGAATTAAAGATTTTTGATGCTTAATTTGGATTGTTAATGGAGATGGAGTTGAGTATTTGTAAATTGGTTTGATGATGGATAAGTTGAGATGAATTGGTGGAAAATTTGGTATGAAAGCCATGTCTTTTGGTTTTTAGAGGTTTGAACTTGAAGAGTTGACCATTTGAAATCAAAATAAAAGACAATTAGGTGATAAATCTAACATTATTAACTTCAACTAAATACTAATTAGGTTTCTTGACAAATTTGTTGGTTAGATCAATTGATTTCAAGTAGAATTGAATTTGTTAGTACGTGTAAAAACCTTAAAAAAACAAAGAACTCATGCAAAACTTACAGTTTTCCCCTGAAAAGTGATTATATTCGCAAAAGGTGTTTATTAGGTAAAGTTATTGTGTGAGACAGTTACATCTGAGATGTTTTCGTTTCATTTGCAAAAACATGAAGTGATTTGTGAAGAGTTTAAAGTTTTTGATTGGTTTTTATTAAAATTTTATCTATATGTGAAGACTTTTGAATTTTATGGAACTTCTTAAATTTGATTCAATTTCTGAAATGACAACCAACTTGAATATGAAGAATATTAGTGCCTCGTTGAATCTGGATACGTAGATTGTCACTAGCATGAAACTGTAGGACCGTTAAAAGGGGTCAGTACAACAGTTTTATAATAAGGAGAGACTTAGAACACTTGACAGATCAAATAAAAAACTGGGTTTATAGTGATGATACTAAGAATCAAGTAAATATGAGATAGAATAGGAATAAGAATAAGATAATATTGGCTTTCAAGAATGATGTATATTGTTCTCAAGTTCTATTATAAGTGTTACAAAGCGGACACAGAAAGACAAGTACTTGTGATACTTTATACTACATCCTACAGCCGGCTATACTATGAAAGCTAGCTGGAAACACTAATCTAGACAACAAGATCAATGTATAGCCAAAAGGCAAATTGCCTTTTGACTTATGACTATGACGTGTCATAGCTCACATCCTAATATATTATAAAAAGGATAAAATGTACAAAAGTAGAATGTAAGGCCCCATTCTTAAGACGCTTACAGTTGGACAATCATCGCATTATTACATAAAACATTATATAATTCATAAATTAAGCAGCGGAATCGAGTTAGCAAAAACCATTCATTTCATTTATAATTACAGTTATTAAGCAATACAACGTTGTTCATCAGTTACAAAAGATTGTTTAATTGCATTACAAAACAACAATATCATCAAATATGAATGGATGTCAGCCTTGTCCCGCCGAGTAGCTTCACCCCCCGTGCCATCCTAAGCAAAATTATCTGCCAACTGAAAATGCATAAAAGTCAGCGTTGCTGAGTGAGTTCTAGTTTTAAAAGTGTTAAAATACCTTGTATGTAAAATACTCTTTTACAATACAATACTTTCTTTACTTCCGTAGGTGATCATTCATCGTACATACAACAAGGTATAACTTCATTTATTATCGTACGCATTCGTTCGTTTCGTACTCTTTTCATTATCTTTCACTTTCATCTGGACCAATGTGCAATACCCCGAACATTGTGCACGAAACTGATGCTGGGCCGTGGTCTATAAATAGGCCATGAACAATGTGCACGAAGCTGACCCAGTCACCTAGGGTATACTACAAGGGTCCCGTAATTCTCAATGATTGACCCTGTGTGCATCCTTCGGGTTAGCTAAACCGCACACAGTTGAGCTAACGAGAACATGGTCGTGCACCTTCATTCATTTGCTTGCAATACTTTCATTCATTCTTTTATGTTCCACTTCTCTTTATCATTAATCTTTCACTTTTTATTAATGATAATACTTTACGTTTATGATCATAAACAAGCCACGTAAAGTCACACAATAATAATTAATATGGAACATAAGACAGGCCATAAACGCGCATAATATAAACAATTATAACCCTTAAGTCAAACTACGGTCAAACCCCTATTAATTCTGTTTATCCAAAAAATTTCAGGAAAATTTATAAGTTTTGGGCGTTTTAGCACTATGCAGGCACATGAGGTATGTTTAGGCGTTTTTCAACTATGCGGGCACATGGGCTATTTAGGCGTTTCAACACTTAAGCGCATGAGTCTCTTCGGATGCATGGACACTATTTGGGCGCATAGGGTATACTTAGGCGTCTGAGCCTACCACTTAGGCGCATGAGCTACTGTGCAGGCGCATGGACTTACACTTTGAATTTCTAAGGCATTAGCTGGGCGCATGGGAGTACTGTCTGCGCACATCAGCCCACACTTAGTATTTTCAGGCCATATTTTTGGGCGCATGAGCCCTATTTGGGCGTATGACCCCACTCAAACGTTTTTCTAAGGCGAATTCAGGCGTATGAGCCTTATGTACGCGCATGAACATCCTTTCCAACATGCTTCTAAGTAATTTTTAGACCCAATCATCATGTCATCCTGTTCTATGCTTAACACTACCATTCTAAGCATTCAACATAGCATAAATAACCTTAAAACATCATCATACATCATAAAACATATGTGTACACATACATAACATTTATAATATCTTTTTAATACATTTTCAACCCAAAGAAATTATGAAACATGTAAAAACTGGGGTCTAGAACTTAGCTATTGTAGCAAACAAGCCAAACTCCTCCAAAATTGCTTGTCCACAAGTTCAAACACCTAAAACATGCCAAAATGAACACCAAAAAACATATAACACTCATAAATGGGTTCTAAGATTGAAAACCTCTCATAACCGAACCAAAAACACAAGAAAACACTTACCTATTGCGAAATTTCAGCCTTTCTTCTTGAAAAAACGAGAGAGAACTTCAGTTTTCTCTTCTCTTTCCTTTCTCAGTCGAAAGCAACAGCAACATGAACATAGCATAGGCGGCTATGCTTTTAAAAAGTGAAACTTGTCCCTTTTTTGTTCTACTTACACAATGCCCCCTTCAACTTTGGCTCCTTTTTATTTCCTTCAAGATACGTTTTGTTTTCTTTTCCTATTATTTTTCTTTCTTCTTAATTGACAAAATTTCCAGGTGTTACTAGTCCACCCGTCACTCTTTGAATAGTTGTAGGTAATAAGGTCTCATCTCGTCTTTAGTCTCCCATGTACACTCCGAACCCTTTCGGTCTTTCCACTTCACATGTACCAGTGGACCTACTTTTTCCGCAGCCTCTTCTCTTTTCGATCGATGATTGCTACTGATTGCTCTACATAATTGAGTCGTTCATCCACCTCGATATCCTCTAGTGGTACAACCATATATTCGACGGCTAAACACTTCCTCAGAGGAGAAACATGAAATATCAGATGAATTCCACTTAACTCATTAGGTAGCTCTAACCTATAGGCCAACTCTCCTACTCGAGCAATTATTCGAAAAGGTCCTATATACCTCGGGCTCAGTTTACCATATTTTCTGAACCGAATAATTCCCTTCCAAGGAGAGACCTTCAACATGACTCTATCACGTACTTGAACTCAATCGGTCTACGCCTTTTGTCGGCGTACGACTTTTGCCTATCTTTTGCTGCCTTCATAAAGGCTTTGATCCTTTCTAACTTTTCCGTCATAGCCTCGATCACCTCGACACCTCCTAACTCCTTCTTCCCAATGTCTCCCCAACATACAGGCGTTCTACACCTCCTACCGTATAGCATCTCATAAGGAGGCATACAAATGCTGGCATGATAACTATTGTTGTGTGAGAATTCAGCTAACAGTAAGTGATCATCCCAACTTCTTCCAAAGTCAATCACGCGTGCTCGAAGCGTATCGTCAAGCATCTGAATTTTCCTCTCAGATTGCCCATCTGTCTGAGCATGATAAGCCGTGCTAATGTGTAGCCTCATCCCCCTCGCATCATGAAATCTTTTCCAAAACTTGGATGTAAATCATGTGTCGATCCGACATGATAGACACCGGTACGCCATGACGAGCTACAATCTCCTTAATGAACAAATTCGCTAGTCTCTCGGATGAGTATGTCTCGCGGATTGGTAGAAAGTGAGCACTCTTCGTCAAACGATCAACTATTACCCAAATGGTATCGTGCCCCCTCGCCGTACGGGGTAGTTTTGTAATGAAGTCCATGGTGATGTGCTCCCACTTCCATTTGGGTGTATCCAACAGTTAGATCTTCCCGTATGGTTTTTGATGTTCCGCCTTCACTTGCAAACAAGTAGGGCACTTGCTCACGTACTCTACTACGTCGCGCTTCATACCCGGCCACCAATAATCTTCTTTCATATCCTGATACATCTTCGTGGCATCGGGATGAACCGAGTACTGAGTCTTATGAGCTTCATCCATGATTTGCCCCCGTAGGTCTCCATAATGAGGGATCCATATTCGTCCATTTCGGGTTCTAACACCGAGAGTGTTCTCACCCAATTCTGCGACTAGTCTCTCATTCGTTTGAAATTAAGGCTATCTTCTTTCAACACTTCATCTTGAATTTCTTTCACTTGTGTCATCACATCAACGGTCATAACCAACTGATAAGCCTTCACCGAATCGGCTCGGGTCTCTCGTTTCGGCTAAGGGCATCGGCCACAATATTGGCCTTACCGGATGATAATGGATCTCACAGTCATAATTTTTGATGAGATCTCACCATCTCCTCTTCCTCATGTTGAGATCCTTTTGCTCAAAGAAATACTTCAAGCTCTTGTGGTCCGTGAAGATGGTGCACTTCGTCCCGTATAAGTAGCGCCTCTAAATCTTCAACACGAAGACCACATCCGCTAGCTACAAGTCATGAGTAGGGTAGTTGACTTCGTGGGTTTTCAACCGTTGGGACACGTAGGCTATTACCCTTCCATATTGCATCAGCACGTAACCCAGTCCCGAATCAGAAGCATCTGAATATACCACTAAGTCCTCACTCCTTTCGGGTAATGTCAAGACATGAACTTGAGCCAATGTCGTCTTCACTTCCTCGAAAGCATCCTTTTGTGTTTGACCACACACAAACTTCACATCCTTGTGAGTCAACTTGGTCAAAGGTGAGGCTATCTTGGAAAAGTCTTGGATGAATCTCCTGTAATATCCCGCTAAACTTAAGAAACTGCGAATCTCAGATGGCGTCTTTGGAGACTTTCATTGCATCACTACCTCCACCTTTGCCGGGTCCACCTTAATTCCTTCAGCATTAACCACGTGACCCAGAAATTGGACTTCGTGTAACCAAAAAGCACATTTAGAGAATTTAGCATATAACTTCTCTCTTCTAAGTGTCTCCAACACCTCGCATATATGGTCGGCATGTTCTTCCTCACTTCTCGACTAAATCAGGATATCATCCATAAACACAATCATTGATTTATCTAACATTGGGCGACACACTCGTTTCATCAAATCCATAAAGGCAACTGGCGTTTAGTTAGACCAAAGACGTGACGAGAAACTCGTAGTTTCCATAACGCGTATGAAAAGTTGTCTTAGGGATATCTCGCTCCTTTACCTTCAGCTGATGATAACCAGATCGAAGATCTATCCTTGAGAACCAACTGGCATCTTGTAGCTGATCAAACAAGTCATCAATCCTTGGTAACGGAAACCGATTCTTTACGTCAACTTGTTTAGCTCTCGGTAATTGATGCACATCCGC